>RJWH01003306.1:0-163505 GCA_004363575.1 Solenodon paradoxus | reverse complement strand
AGACAGCAACATGTTTTCTGGGGAAAGAAGGACTGAACTGGTGGTGGTGGGCTTAGGGTTTTACATACAGATGGTGATTCCTTTGCAGTGATGCCCGCCTGAAATGTTAGGGTGCAGTGGTCCTTCACGAAGATTAATTTAAAGAACAAACAATGAAACCCACATGGTCACATTTTTTTTTGAAATTTTAGAAATCAATGCATGACCCACCTTTCCTCCAGGTGAAAGTCTGATTGGAGGGAAATGTATGTCGACCCCTAGAGTTCATGAGCAAAGGATACTGAGAGGACTGAAGAGGGGCTGCTGGAGACAGTGGAAGGATTTGTCTTGCAGTTCTAGGGACAGCCAGCCCCTAGTTAAATGTCACTACTGAGACTTGGGAGAGGCCTTGGAGATGCCCCACGTCCGGTCCCCGGGAAGTGAGGTTCTGTTCATACGCCCTGGCAAGGTCAGAGGGGA
Source organism: Solenodon paradoxus (assembly GCA_004363575.1). Taxonomy (NCBI): domain Eukaryota; kingdom Metazoa; phylum Chordata; class Mammalia; order Eulipotyphla; family Solenodontidae; genus Solenodon; species Solenodon paradoxus. Next base: position 163,046 of record RJWH01003306.1, on the reverse strand, counting down.
AGATGCGGACCGCCCAATGTCATAGTGGTCATCAGAGTGACCCCCGGTGGCTCACATGAGTTTCCTCTGGAACGTGGGAATAACCAAGACGGCTGCCTCGCTCAGGCCAAGCGACAAGTAGTTCAGATAATTCACTCAAAATGCTTAGCCTCACACGTCAGAAACCCTCAACAGATGTTACGTGTAATTCATTTAAGCTTAATAGTTCATTATTTCCCGAGTTTTCTTGTTTAAAAGAAATAACCAGTGTAACTGATCATTGTTGCAAAAGATTTGATTGTATAGAATTTCTTGATGTTAAACAACAAGAGTCAAATTTTCCTCCAGTTCTTTTCCTTCCTTCCTCCTTCCCTCTTCCTTCCCGCCCCGAGAAAGACGCCCAGGCTTGTAAACTTGCTTCCGACTACTGTGGATCTGGGCAAGCCCATCTCAGACTTAATCTGTATAATGGGAATAACACTGAAGACTCCAGAGAGGTAATAAGGGCTTAGCGTAGTGTCTGGCACAGAGTCAGGTTTTTTAGTTTTTTTTGTTTTGTCTTGTTTTGTTTTATTTTTTAAGGAAAAGTACAGGCAGGAAGAGAGAGGAGGAAGAAACATCCATTTATTTTATTTAGTTGTTCATCTTGGTTATTCCTCCTGGCTCTGGTCTCGAACCTGAGTCCTTGAATGTATGTGGACTATGCCTGATGGTTTTACCTGCTAGGCCACCAGGGCATGTCAGAGTCCACTCTCAATCCATGCTTATTTGCATCTTTCAGTTGAAAGACAAGTAAAAAGGAATATCAAACGATCAAGCTGGGTTCTCTCTAAAATTATATACAGTTGTGTTTGGAATATCACCCGACCCTAAGAATTTTTAAAACACATGGACGTGTGAACTGCTACCAGAGAGCATTAATCAATTTTTATCACTGGAGATAATTTTGGGGGGTGTTACCAACTGCACACTCTCAACTGGTGCAGAAGTCCTTCTTGCAGATTCTAGGACATGTACTCCTCTCTGGGTAGCGCAGCACAAAAGAGAGTGGTCCTACCCAAAATCCTAATCTCAGCGGTGTTCTGACCTTCGGATTTTGAGTATGGCAGAAGGATTTCTCTCCATTAATCTCTGCTCTCTGCCCTAGCACATATCTGCAGCAATGGTGTATTCCGGAACCCATGGCTATGTCTGAAATCTGTTTCCTTGCTTTTACACTCTCAATGCATTCAGTCAAGAATTTAGGAGATGAAAACTAACTCTAGGAAATTAAGAAGTCTGTCAACTTCAGAAAATGAAGACAGCTGTGTCTATTGCACAAAGTAGGATTATCAGATGGGAGTTAGTAAATGATTTTTTTCTCATTTCTTTCAAATTGAAAAAAAAATGATGAATACATAAAATATTTCTAAGATTCATCTTCTAAGAAAAAAGTTGGGTACATGAATGATGATTTCAGTGACCTGAAAGTGACATTTAGATAGATTTGATGAGAAGAGTAATGATTTCTGGCCAGGGGAAAAAGACACATTTTTATAAATGTGGAGCCGGAAAAAACTTTAAAATGAATCATCTAGTAAAAACTTGATTCAATTTGAAGAGATCAGAAATGTCTCTACTATTTGTACTAACAATTACTACGGGAAGACTCTTATCATGAGTGGGTTGTGTGATCTGAATATATTGGGAAATGTCATTTCCCTTTCTTTCCCTCTTTATACTATCCTTAATTTTTTATTTAATAGTTCCATAGGCCGTATTGTCTTGGTTTATATCCTAACTCCTCTCTGACTAAGTTTTCTCATCTGTGAAATTGCCTGTGAGAATGGAATGACATGTCTGATATGCCTAAAACAAGATCTGGCACTTGGTCACTCCCCAGCGAACATTTTTGTTGGTCCTTCTGTTTTATTGGGAATCCAGATATTCAGGGAGCATGCTATTCACTATGGCAGCTTCCTGATCGCTCATCACATTTCAAGGGAATTGTTTATAGGGGTTGTGTGTGTGTGTGTGTGTGTGTGTATTTTCCTTTTTATCAAGACTTTTGGACTAGGGAATATATCTATATTCAGTTTCGTATCACTGTCTCTCTTTAACACTTGTTCCTTAAATGCTTTTGATTATTGAGACCAATAGACAATTACGAACCATTAAGGGGAGACCCAGGAGCTGCTGGAGGTCGATGTGGGGGAGACTGTAAGTGGGGAGCTGATGGAGGGAGTGGAGGTGCCCAGAGCAGGGAACAGAGCTGATCTGGGCTTGAAGAACAGCAGGAGGGGAGTTGAGCCATCCAGAAGACCTGCAGGACACAGCCAGACAGGGAGCTGCCTTCACTGGGGCCTCTGCTGCTCCAGGGAGCCTGGAGGTGGAGGAGAGTGATGACCAGCACAGGTGAGCATGAGGCAGGATAGAAGGATGTTGGATAAGAGAGAATAAGATGAAGAGTGTTTTCTGTTTTTAAATGTAAGCGATGGCATGAGATGTATGTTGTTCTGTTTATTTGTTCTGAATGGACATGGTTTCTGTTGGGAAGAAAATTTGGCCAGACAAAACAGACAGGTGAACTAGACAGAAACTGTGATGCCTGAAAACTCCAGCGTCAGGAATATGCACCCCTTTGTCTTCTGTGCTCAGATGGCTCAAGTGCAATCAAAGATTGAAGCGTGCATGTGGGAAAGAGGCAGCAAACTCTGGTTTTAGTATGGATGTCAGTGGTTTGTGGTTTGAGCTTCTGTGACCTTTTACCGAGGGCAAGAGAAATTGAATGCCTGAGAGAAGAATGAAGACTATACTATGCCACTGAAAAATTGCAGACATCAAAAGCAATGGTCTCCCCATATCTGAGATGGTACCTTTCTCAGCTACGGTTTCCACCTGGGAAACCAAATCTACAAGGATATACATGTGTCTGTTTGCCTGCAGGGCCTTGCACGTAGAAGAAAGTAAATGAGCTCAGAAGGCAGACGACAAGGACGGGCACAGCTGTTTGGAGGTGGGATTTATTTACAGTTAGGATAGTCTGTGCATGCACAGTTATTGACAGAGAAAGATGTTCACGGGATACTGCGAGATGGAAAAAAAAAAAAGACTGGTTTCAAAACAGTGTTTAAGCAGCCATTTGAAAATAGTATATGCATGGAAACTATATATATGGAAAAGAAAAAACTAAAAGATGTAATGCATATTCACCTGGTAGTAAGTGCCTCTGCTGAAGGAAATCGATGAGGAAGGCGATGTTTGTCCCCAACAAATACAGTAAAACAAGTGAGTTCTTAGAGGTGGAATTCCTGATGGTTTTGTTTTTGCTAATTTTGCTAATTTTTTGCCAATTTCCTTTAGTGAACATCTCTGGCTTGTATAATGAACATAATAAATAAAATGATTTTCTTGGTATTTCCTTTGAGGCTGGGCCTTTGAGGTCCAGGAAAGGCCCACATGGTCAGCTGTCCTGGCTTGTCATAGGAATCTCCTGGTACCTCACTGCACAGGCGCAGAGGCATTTTGGAAATTAGCTGTTTAGTAGCTCTCGCCCCAGGGAGGTTTTATGGAGCCAGGGACAAAGAATAAGTAGACTTTTAGCTGAAGATGGAAGAGTAAGCAGAGTGGTCCGAGGGTCTCTCAGTCAGTTCTCCTATGTCTGCTATGTCAAAAAAGAGGGCATTTAGGAATTCCGGAAGGAAAGAGATCAAATGTATTTTGTTCAGTGCTAAAACCACATCACCTAACACAGCAGTTGGGACAATTTCTTTTTCTTTTCTTTCTTTTTTTTTTTTACAGGAAAGGTGCAGGTAGGACTGCAGGTGAGTAGGCAGGCAGGGAGGAAGAGAGAGGAGGAGGAAGCATTTATTGACTTTCAGGTGTTCATTTTGATTTTCCCGCTGGCGTGGGGACACGAACCCAGGGCCTCGGGATGTGTGCGGAGTGTGCTGGCCGGAGGCATGGACCGAACCTCTAAGCCACCAGGATGCCCCGGGGCCTTTTTACTGGCTGCACTCATGTGTGAACAAAGTAGCAACTCCACTGGCAGCAATGACTGCGGTTCCAGAGACGAGTCAAGCTGCAGCGGGCAGTCAGATGGCTGTTCTGAAATACGTTGTTTGATCATATGCACATGCGTCCTTCCGGAATCCACGCTAAACAGCACCCCCTGCACTCAGAAAGGTCCTATACTTTGTGTGCAAGTGACCTGAACACCAGTTGGGGGTACCGACCTGTCGTCAGTGCAGGGATTCCTAATGAGTGAAAATCGACCCGTGATTCATGTCCTTTCTTCTCCAGGGCCTTTTTGGAAGAGATAGTGTGAGTCTCCTAAAGTGGTATGTTTCTCTTGTTTACTCTTTTATTACCCAACATAAAACCATCTTTCTGTCGTATGAAGTCTCGTTCTCCCTCTCTCTCTCTCTGGGTTGAGTTAGGGGATCCCAAGGGCTATGAGTTTCTCATCAGCCAATAAAGTGGACTCAGCTGGATGAAGGAGCTGTAGTTGAGAAGGACTGGAGGATGGCAGATAATGGTATATTTAGCAGCTCTGAAGTGGAGTGTGTGGGTCTGATCGTCAGAGGAAGCACATGGGAAAATCAATGGGACACAGTGTCCTTGAATCAAGGTTAAATAAAATGGGCACTTTGTAAGCTTTAGGAATGTTTTCCTGTTCCCTGACACTGTTGTCATGATGAATTGTGTTTTCTGGAGTGAAAGAAGAATGAATGAATGAATCAATGAATGAATGAATGAGAAACAAGAAGATAGGCTAAGGTTTCTAGCTCTCAGGAGCTATCAGTGTGTTTGGAAGTTGATTCCTGATACAAAGGACAGAACTTACAAAAAGTTGATTCTGTGGCAGTCCCGGCCTGAGTCCCCATGACTTAGAAAGGCCACTGGAATGGAGATAAAGGTCAAGAAAAGCAGCCACCGGGGAGAAGCTGTGAAAAGAGATTCTGTGTGCTCATCCACTCCCAGGGAGGGCCGGAGAAGCTCAGGGCAGCAGGAGCTGGGGATTGGGAGAACAGAGGAAAGCAGGTGTCTAACCACAGCAATGTGTCTTGTGCTTTTTAAAGTGACGATGGTGTCAGGGAGGCCTTCCTCCCAGGGAAGCAGCCTCAGTCATGACACCGAAGGAGGAGCTGACACCAGCAGATGGTGTTGGGAACTGTGAGGACAGGTGCTGAGTTAAGGGGTGAAGTAGAGAGGACCGGTGTGTGGGCCAGCATGTAGAGGACATGCTGAAAACCACATTTTAGAGGACTAGAGATTCAAAAGAACATAACGCTTAACCTGGACTGTAACCAGAGTGACAGGAAGAAATGAGCCATCTTGCCACTTGTATTGTTTAGGGAAAACTGAACGCATGACTTTTCCTTTGTCCTGAGAGAGCTGGACTCACCGGAGGAGAGCATACACATGGCAATAGAGGTAAAATATTGCTGTCATGTAATACAAAACTGGATATTAGCCACTCAGGAGGGAGCAGTGAACCAATGTTTTCTCCCTCGGTTGCCATTAGCTGTTTCTGTGCAAAGGTCTGTCAGTGAGCATGTTATGAGGTGCACCTTTCCTTCCCGTGCTGAATGATTTAACACCAACTACTTTTATAAGTGTGGAAAATCTACTGGAAGTCAGGCTTTTCAGACGTCGTACGCTACCTTAGATGCATTTCTATACACTAAAAAAATATTGAATTGCAAGCATAAAACAGTGATAAGGCTAAGAGAGACCGAAGCAAATTTCTATTAAAATAAGAAGCCTCCCTGGGAAACACACATATCCCTGCTGGTCTTTATCACAGATAATAGATGCTGCACTCAATTCTGTTGACTCAACATGAGTGAATGAAGGTGTAAACAGGATTTCTGTGCAGAAAGGAAAGTGATTGTAATCTACTGTTCAATTTAATTTTAGACTTTCATTTTTTAAAACTTGGGTTTATTTTACTATTTTAATGCTTTCCATAGTATTTAATGTTAATAAATCTGCCAGAACTTCAGAGAGTCACGAGCTAGTTGTTGAGTTTGAATGTATGTGTGGATGAACCCGATTTCATCAGAGTTTGACAGGTGGTTTTCTTGCCCTTTGATTTGGCGGGACTTTCATGGTGGGTAAAGTGAGGATGAAAGTGAGTGAATATGTGCAGATTCCAGTTCCGATTAATTCATGGTGGTGCGGGGCTTCCCCACTTCACCAACGAGCAGTTCTCAGGGACACTGACTGGGTGACCTACAATTCAACTCATTTCTGACATTAGCGACCTGGCTCCCACAGGTTAAGGGCTCAGTCCCACAGGACCACCCTTGTCTCACTCCAGAAGCTGCCACCAGTCCACCTGTCACTTGTGCTTCTGACCCACCGTTTTGGGGGTCCCAGCGACACCGCCTTTGGACTTCAGATGCCAGTCGTGAAGTTGCAGGTTGTTAGACTTCTAACCAAGTAGCTGTGTGTTAGAGGTTCCCACAACCCCTTGTTGGGTTTGATCACTTTACTCGAGCACACGTTTTACTTCCTGGGTTACTGGCTTGTTGTAAAAGGATGTAACCCAAGTACTGCTAGTAGAGAAGCTGCACTGGACAAGGGATAAACCCAGGGCTCTACCCCCGTCTCCAGGCCATCACCAGCGTGGAAGCTGTCCACACGCAGTCCTTGCAGAGCTTTCTGGAGACTTCTTTATATAGCCCTGATCGAGTGCATCATTGGACATTGGCAATTGATTCAAGCAGCAACTCCTCTCCCCGTCATCCTCCCCAGGGTGGGGTCAGGGATGGGTGGGACTGATACTCCAACCCGCTGATCACCATATGGTTCTCCAGGCAAATGGTCCCCATCTTTTGGTGGGTCCAAAAGTCACCCCACTAAGGTAGCAAAAGACATTTTATCACTCCCATTCTGTAGGAAATTCTAAGGTACCAGATGTAGCGATGAAGGCTAAATTAGATTTCTTACACATCTCACTATCACGTGAGTATCAGCGACATGTTCCTTGCAGCTGCACTGTTGGGGTGAGTCACACGCCATCAGTGTGGAGATTTAAAGCGTCCTGGATGTGTGCTCTTTCCGTAAGCAAATCCCTCATTGGGAACTGGTGTGACTTCAGATGGGGCATTTATCACAAAAGCTTCATGGAATTCTTACGTGAAGGTGTCATATTTGTACATCAATGTTTTTTCAGACTGTAATTTGTGACCAGACTGTAAGAGCAGTACCTGGCCCTCCATGAGTCTCCACCGGCTCAGAAAGAGGTGTTCTGGCTAGTGGTTTACACGTGATTTCTGTGATCTTTGCACAAGATTGAGAAGCCACTCCATTGCATCCTTCGCGTTGTGTCAATGTGAAGTATTTCTAAAACGTTCTGTCTCCATTTTCAGCTCCATAGGAGACTGTCATTCAAGAAGTGCCCCACATTGAGGCCACCAGATGTTTTCCTCCACAGTAAACCCGAGAAGCACAATTTGAATATTCTGCATATATTTACATAGCGATGTCAAGAGTCCCTAACTCCAATTATGTAAAATAAAATTAATTAGTGCAGCCTGCTGCAAAACCCGTATTCAAATCCAATATTCAGGGCAAGACAGCCTGGAAATACCTGGCACATCTTAAAGCCAATTAACTTGATTTCTTCGGGGAATCAGAGGGTACCTGGGGTCTGAGGGAGAACGCAGACATAACTGCCAGTGCTCAAACCTGGGCAGCCAGAGGCAGGGCTGGTTTGTCTTGAGTGTGTGTTTCATTCTCCTCCCCAGTGCTCAGGGCACCTGCACGTGTGTGCACACACCGCACACACATTCCTGAGTGACCGACACTCATTGTCCTGGATCAGGCTTCCTTTTCTAGCTCAAGGACCAGCAGAGAGGAGAGCCACTTTGCCTTCCTGGTGTGGAAAGAACTGCATTTTGCTGGCACGGCAATTCCGTGGTTGTGTGCGCTTAGAGACCTTCCCGCTCCCTGACCTGCCTTTAGAAATTCTCCTCAGTCGTCAGCATCCGCTGGCCCATCCTCTGCGAACACCTGAGCCTTTGCACCTAGTGCCTCTGAAAGTTTACCTGGGTGGCCCCGGGCACGTTGCTAGCTGCTGAGGCCGGAATCTCCCACGCTTGCCTACAAAGAGGACATGTTCCTTTCTTCCACCAGTTGTGATAACTCTGGGGTATGGTGTGTCATACCCGGAGACTGAGAAATGAGTTCCAGGTCTTAAAATGACAAGTAAGCTAAAGAAATAATAAATGATTATATGATAAACCAAATAAAATACCACTGTTAAATGCCCTGTAGGGTCTATCCAAAAAAGATGTTAGCTCTCTCCTTCCCTTAAGACCCGATCCAAGTGAAAATTCTCTGTAAGCAGGGTGATCAGGCACGTGTGTAACATTTCTTCTCACGCTGTACTGCACTGAACTGCTCGCTGTGTCTGGGGGTCCCAGAGAGTAGCCCCCCATCAGCGATTGCAGGCTTGTGGAAGAGGGCGGCAGTGACCATGAGAAGGTGAGAGGTCAAGGAGGAAACAGACGATGCAGGGTGGTGGAAACTTAAGTGGGCATCTCATCTCGCTCTTCAGTGTAGCTTGGATTTACTTCTGAGTAGCTAGAGAATTGAAATAATCTCAGCCTTCAGAGCAGGAAAGAAAACCCCAACATGCGGAGAGCTGCACCGGAGACCATTGTAGGACCTGAGAGCTGCCTGTGAGCGTATTCAGTTACCCCAGGGGAACGTGCTGGACAAGAGCTGAGCATTTCGTCTGGCTTGGTCAGCTGTGTCCTGGCACAGGCTGTCGCCACGGGAAGTGTGCCTCCGTTGTCTCGGGCGTGGCCACTTGTATCTCTGGAGACTGGCCCCAGAGGCAGGTGGCCCGTGAGAAAGGAGAGGTAGAGTACAGAGGTGGCATAAAAGGTGTTTATCCAGGAGGAAAGAGGGCATCCTCTGCGTGAGGATGGGTCATCCGAGAGGAAGGGACGGTGGGGGAGGTTTGGGGACCTGAGTTTTTAAAAGGTCTGGCACATTGCTCTGTGCCCCCATCCCTGCCCTTGGTTCCAAGAGGTGACAAGGGTTCTTGTTGGCCTGTTCGCGGTTTCTTTCAGTGGATTGGTGACTTTAGGATTTACGGCCCTCGCATCACCCTGAGCTTCAGCACACTCTGAGCCTTGCAGCTTCTTGGTTGGTGTTTAACTGCATTTTAACCCGATTGCATAGACCAGCACTTCCACGCCGGGCTTCCGAGTTGCTGGTTAGCTGCACTCTAAGCTGATGGCTTCCTGACTTGTTTTCCCTCCCTGCATTCTGCTCCCGTCTGAACTACCTGACAAGACTGCTTGTCAGCGGAGACAGCTCTAGGTAGAAGAACGTAGACCCGAAACACTGTCCTGGCAGTGTGTGCGTGTCCTACGAGGGGAAGCTGTTTCATTCCTGTCCCTCTGGACCGGTGGTGTCCGCCCTGGCATGCAGACTGCTCGTGAAATGCCAGAGATGCTTGATGGGGTTGAGAGAAGAGAAGCATTCATTCAAGTGTTTATTTCTATTCGTTTTGGTCTCATCTTCTAGAAATTCCTCTTTGCATATGTTGATTACATGCAGTGTCCTGGAACCGTGCGTCCGGCTCACAAGTGCAGAGGTGCACGTGGGCAGGTGGGGGCCTTCGTTTCTGTGGTAGAGAAAGGAAAGGGTGGTTTTGGTGACCGATACAGCTCTCTTTCCCCAGACAGTGCTTTGGTGCGTGGTCCCCAAAGCTAACTCCAGCATGCTCAAAAGGAAGCAGAGTTCCAGGGTGGAGGCCCAGCCGGTCACTGACTTTGGACCCGATGAGTCTCTGTCGGACAACGCTGACATCCTCTGGATTAACAAGCCAGTAAGTGTCTTTTTTGCAGTATGGAGAAGTGCAGACTGGTATCAGAGACATTTGATGCTTATGGTTCAAATATCATGAAGCTTCGGCTTTGAAAAGTCTCTCTCAACTGCCACGGGAGGCCCGGCATGCCCGCCGCTGTGAGTGCTGTCCGTGGTCATGCAGTGTGGAGAGAAAGCCACCTCCCAGACTGATCCAGAGCTGGAGTCCAGGACGGTAAGCCAACGCCTCGACTTCCTCTAGTGCTGGTTCTCAGCGTGCCTGACTCTGCGCCCAGATGATCTCATGTTTAGAATTAAAGGTCTCCTGAGTTGCAAGTTCTGAGCAAAAGTAAAGGTTAATGAGATAGTGGATCGTGTCTCTGAAGACCTCTGCCACCTTCTCAGCCTCATTATGTTGACAAGGACATGAAGTGAAGATCTTTGTGTTTACACGGTCGAGCAGCCGTGGGCAGACGGATATTTCTGGGTCTTAGAAACTTCTCTGCAAAAGCGCGCAGGTGCAGCTTCATTCCTGATCTCAGGAGAGGAGGAAGGGAGGCACCTGCTCTTCATGCAGCGCTGGTCTTGCTCTTGACCTTGATAAAAATGACTGACCTGGTCTCCCCGCCCTTTCCAGTCGTTCTTCCCCTACTCTGCCCTCTGACCTCTTCTCTAGCTTGCACGGTCTGCATTTCTCTTTCTGTTCGCATTACCCTGTTGCTTTAGCATCATTAAAGCATCCCTGTTACCTCCATTACAATTTAAATTACAAATTCAAATGTGCTAGCCTTACCTTCAGGGTGTATTACTTTCTGGATCAGCCTTGTCTGGCTGTTGCTCCTTTCCGGGGTCTATGCACTGGCTCCTGGGTCCCAGCAGCGAGGTCCTGCTCCTCCCAAACCAGGCAAGTTCCTCTGATGTTACCCCAACCCTACCCGCTCTGAAAGGTGCCTCATTTGATGCTCCCTCCACGGCCAGAATGAACTTCTTCTCTTTCCACTTATTTTACATTTGTGTGTAAGTATAAATGTATATGGCAGATAAAAGTCACCCTGCTGACTAGTTGCCAGTCAGAAATGTGTTGTTTTCATTCGTGTGGCCTCCGAGCCCAGCATAATTTGACACATAGTAGGTCTTCCATTCATGTGTTGAGACTTGAATGGAATAGAAAATAATACCCTCAGAGCTTCTTCCTGCTGTTCACCAGATGCAGAACTTTCTGAGAACTCTAAGAAGGTATTCTCTACATGCGGCCTCCGAAGCACTCACTAAAAATGATTCATTAGAATTCTGTCTTTTAAAAATCCTAAACAGATTTGTTGTGGAAAAAGCCATCTTTGAAGCTCTTTTGTGTAATTAGATCTTTTGTGTTGGAGGTCCAGATGGGGCCAGTTTCACACGCTGATGTTTATTGAAGTGCTTCCAATTGCATGAAGACTATATCAACCCTTAAAATAAATCTAATCATCAGTGACTTACATGGTATAGAATTAGCGGCATAGTGTCTTCATGCAAGTATTATAGCTGTCAGATTAATATAACCCACTCAGCAGCCCACAGGTATCTGAATCTTCTCAGAGTTCTGACAGCCTTTTCTGCTTTTCATTGTGGGTCCTTGCTAGGTGAGCTATACTTTCCATCTACCATTAAGCTAGCACATCTTTTTATCAGGGATACATAATATTTAAGGATTGATGTAATTGCATATGTGTCCAGGATAGTCAATAAATAGTGTATTTCGATTATGCTTAAAAATTATATACTAATTTGTGTACGGATGGGGTCATTTTAGTCCCTGTGATTTCTTAGTGAAGAGTATTATAATACTAGGTAGAATGAAAGAAGTGCCTTATGCATATTCACTGTGGACTTTTTACACTTCCCTTAAGTCAATATCTCTTTAGTAGATAGAATACCGATAATAGCAAAAGTATTATTTTTCACTGCAGTAGGAAAATAAATTCACAAAGAGTGAACCAAGAGAAAAGTAGAAAATGGAAAATTGCATTTGAGATGAAATTAAGGTTACTAGAAAAGAGAGGTCAATGAAATAGAAACAGAATGAGAATTTGGGGAAAAAAAAAAAAAAAATCCATAAAAATATAGCTGGAGATTTTTCTATCCTGTGCAGTATGCTATGTAGAAAAAGTAAGCTATTATAATTCAGTTCACAAAGTTCATGGTTACTTCGCACATTTCAATATGTAGAGATTCCAAAATCTGCATTTTATCATCTAGAAAGCTATCAATAAAACATTGCTTTAAATTTGGTTCAAGAGGACACAGTTTATGATAAAAAATAGTGTGCGGATTAATTAATTTATGCTGTGGGTTTAACATGCAGATGAAATTAATGTTTTTATCCTGGGTATTATTGGCTTTCAGAATAAAATACTGCAGTTGAGTGAGTGTGCACCTCACACATATGCACACATTTATCTCTTTGATTCACACTTGTTATGTTGGTGTTAAGGAAAATCTTCAGAGTGTGCTGATAGAATTGCACAGACACTTACGTTTTGGAGTTTTGGAAGATCTCCCTGGACTGACCTTGTACAAACTATGCTCTCCCACATAAAGATCAAATTTCATTTATTATCGTTTGAAAATCTAGAGTGAAGTCAGATTTTAAAATATATATTTTATACAAGGATATTGCATAAAAGATAAAAATAGAAAGAAATCATACACATGGAAGACATTATATATCAATTCATTACAAAATGTATTTTTTAGGGTAGGCTGCCACTGTGCTGGATACCAGGGCACTTACAGTAAATCGAACCTAGTCCCTAATTCTGGGTGCTCATAGTATAGATAAAAATGCATAAAAGAAGTGGTGCCCATTAAGTTTCTATATAAGTAAGTTGCTGACAAATTTTAATTGACTCAGAATCTCTCTAGATTATGGATCTAGGAGTAATGTCCTGAGACTAACACTGACTTTGGGCTAATCTGACCGGGTTCCGATTTAAGCTTTGACTCTTACAAATGCAGAACATAAAATGCCTCATCTTTCTGAGTCTTGTGTGGTTCATATGGAAAATAGGGTGCCTTGAGAATTAAACTATGTAAGCAATGTGAAAATAAACAATGTGAAAATATATGCCCTTAACAGACATGAATTTCTCTTCTCTGCGCTGGTAAAATGTTTTAGTCTCAGAATTGTGTTTTCCGTGTAGCGTGGTTTGTAATGGAAGTCCACGATGCCTTTCTTTTGCCAAAATAATACAGCTTTCGGTTCATTTTTGCAGTGGGTTCACTCTTTGCTGCGCATCTGTGCCATCATCAGCGTCATTTCTGTTTGTATGAACACACCCATGACGTTCGAGCACTACCCGCCTCTGCAGTATGTGACCTTTACTCTGGACACTCTACTGATGTTTCTCTACACAGCAGAGATGATCGCAAAAATGCACATCCGGGGGATTGTCAAGGTGAGACTGTCCCTGCTCTTTGAGCTAATAACCAAAAATGCTTAGGAAATCGAACCAGTGTAATACTTTTCATACTCATTTCAGTAAAGTAAAAACATTGTTTGATTTTATCTGTATCAAAGTCCCTTTAAATAGGGCATGACTGGTGAAACTATTATGTGGAAGAATATTTTAAATGCTCAATAAATTGTGTAAGGCATGAAGCCTTGGGATATCTGAGAAGGAGCTAGATGACCTAACACCAGCCTCGTGAAGGCCAAGGTGGCATTTATCATGTCAACTGCCCGTGAACCCACCCCACCACCTGGTACTGTGACTGGCTCAAGTCAGGAATCTGCTGATGGCCATATGGAATGTGGAACAAATATTAGCAGTAAAGATAACGCGTTGTAATGATCTACAGGATGTTGTTAACCAGAGGTGTTTCAAAGATATAAAGGGGTAGGAAGGGAACTGTGAATCTCTTCTCGTAAAACTTCCATAGTCTTCCAAAATGATGAAACAATAATAAAAGATAACGGAGGTAAAAAGATAAGATATGGAATAGAATTCTAGGATACGAAGAAAGGAATGCAGTGTGAAATTGGCACCTTTGGGAGATAAAGCAGAAAGAAAAGGAAAAGGAAGAAATTTATATTAGAGGAGATCGCTTCCTTCTGCAATACTAACCTTCACTGAGGTTAAAAATATGTAGATGCTGCTGTCTCTAAAATATTTTAAGTTGTACTATGTAGGGAGACAGAGGTATAATGAAGTAGAATGGGTGTCAGGGTCTGAAAAATGTACAGATTTGACTCAAATCCTTGCTCTTTCATTCACTGGCTGTATCAGCATCTCAAGTTAGGAAATTTTGGGTGGAGAGGCACCTTATTTTGAAGAGGATTTCAAGATTTTAGGGAGATGAAACTTGCCATGTAGCTGTGGGTCAATTTCATTGCTTCCCTATGCATAATTCATTGTGTGTCGTCTTACAGGAAAGGGAGCATAGCCAACGGATTACTCTTTTCATTTTTAACTTCTGTTGTGCAAAATTTTAAATATACATGAGTAGACTAATAGTTGCAATGATCCTTGTAACTCAAATAACACTTTTGTTATGCACACTTTTAAATTTGCATAAAAGTAGACATTATAGTTTTAAGAAGTCCTATAACTCAAAATCAACTGTTATTAAGATTTTACCAGCTTGATTTTAAAGAAAATATAAAAAATCAGGTCATTTCAGAAATAACTCCTTATGCGTAGCTGACGGATAGTATTTTCTTTTGTAAAATATAACCGCTGTATCTAGCAAATTGCCAATATTGCTGATATCCCATCCATAATCATATTTCCCCTTTTGTGTCAAATCAGAGCTAGAACAAATTCCACAAAGTGTACTTAATTGTTACATTTTTAAATCTCATTTAAGTCTGTCTGAGACCATTAGGTCTCAGCCCCACATACCCTGCAAAAACATTTTCTGTGTCTTTGCACCATTGGGAAAAGTGAGTCTTTTGTCTTGTAGAATGATGCATCTTCTAGATTTGGCAGATTGCTTTTTGGGTGCCATTTAATAGTTTCTTATTATTCCAAATTCTCTGAACTGTTTTGAATTTCGACTAATGATATACAGATGCCTCTTTCCCTATGTGGTCACCATAAAATAGATTGTCATTCTTTGGATATTTGCCAATCTGCTGGTGAGAAATGACACCTCAGTGTATTTTTCAATTCGTATTTTCCTTTTAGAGTGAGAATGAGCCTGATTTTATGTACATAAAGGCCATTTCCAAGTTGTCATAGTTTTATTCATTTAAATGTTGGGCACTCTTAGTGTGTTAGGAATATTAGCATTTTGTAGTGTCAGTTGCGATTGTTTTTTTTTTTTTCCATTTGTCATTGTTTTGAGCTTTGCTCATGGTTATTTATTCTGGCCACACACTTCTTCCTATCTCACATCACAGGCAGCCTTTGTGTTCAGCTTTTGTGTCTGACAGGAGTGTTTTAATAATACTCCTCATATAGACTTTGGCTGTTTTTTGTGTGATATTTGAGCTCTGGTATTTTATTTTGTTTTGCTATTAGTGTGGGTTTACTATGTATTCTTACGTTACTGTTCATCTTTTAAATTAAGACTTTTAATTTCTATGTGTTACTATTATATTCTGCTACTTTACTGAATTTACTGACTTCTTACGTTGTTTATAATTTTTCCATTAATTCTCTTGGTATTTCCATATCATTTTGTCATACACAAATAAGGACAGATTTATCTCTTTTTGTTTCCCACTTCTGTGTCTCTGATTGCTTTCACTTATTTAATCGGCTCAGTTAACCCTACCCATGAAATTTTAAATGGCCTTAGAAGCAATGAACATTTTTGTTTGTTCCTGGCTTATTTTGAACAGCTCTAATGTTCTCTCTTTAAGTAGTTAATGAATTTGGCATTAAAGTATGTATATTTATCAGGTTAATGAATACACATTCATCCCAGTTTTTGAGTGTTATTTCTTGACTAGCTTTTACATTTTATGAAATCATCATTGTCTCCTTCGCTCTTATAATAAAGTGAATTTCCTAATGTCGAACCATCCTTGCATTTCTGGGAAAAGCTAGGCTGATTCATAACACTTTTATTGTGCTGTTTGATTTGTTATTCTCCTTATTTTACATTTTGTCAGGTTTGACATTAGGTTTTCTGTGTGTTAAGTGTGGAGCACAGTTTGCTGCCCTAAAATGGGCTGGATCTTCTTGCAGTTGTTTTAACGTCTAATGTTTGGTAGAAATCTCTGGTGATGCTATCTCTTCTTTATCCTTTTTTTGGTGGAACTGCCTTCTGCTTCTATATTTTTCAGTGTTTCAACTGGCTCAGTCTGTTGGTTTCTTTGAGGAAGGATATTTGCTTAGGAAATCATCCACCCTTTAGTTTGGTTCATTCATTAACATCAGATTGCTTAAGGTAATTTTAATTTCCTCTGATGAGTATTTTCTCTTACTAATTTTGAGCACTTTGTTATTTTGATTATGGTTTCTTTTGGTTAGGTTGTCTAGTACCGTTTTGTTTTGCTTTGAGTTAGCCAATTGGCTTATTTATTTTGTTGATTTTTAAAAACAACTGGCTTATTTATTCACTCATTCCTTTATTCATTTTTGCTTATATATGTATTAGTTTCTCCCTGGGCTTTTTTTGGTTTATTTTGTTGGCTCCTTTCTAACTTTCTGAAGGTGTTTGTTTTACATTCTCATGTCTTAATATTCTTAAATATACTGCTTCGTTGCCTTCTGGTATAAAATGTTTTTGCTGAGGATGTATTTTTCTTCTTCTGTGTACTTTGATCTTTTCTCTTGAATATGAAAGGAGTCCTGCCTTTTATTTTTAAAGTCAGGAGTTCTATGAGAATACTTCTTTTGTTGACTGTTATAGATTTATTTTGCTATGTACATCACATTATGCCATGTTTACTTTACTTTATTCTGTGGTATTCTTCGAGTTTCCTTTCAAGTTCCAGTTACACCAGGATATATAATTTATTCTTTCATTTTCATCTTTTTCTTTAAATGTATTTTATTTTTTAAAATTTTATCTTTTCTGTATCCCCTCCTGCATTCCCCATGTTATGAATCCGTTCTAGTTTACTCCTCTTTCTAAAGTGATTTTTAATTTTCTGTCTCCTGAACACTTTCCTGTTGTTTTTCACTCTCCCCCATTATTTAGATATCATTTCTTGTGCCTCCCTCTTTCTAGTCTGTGGTACTTCTATAACTTTGATTTCAGTTTCTTGTGGTCATTTTGTCATATTAGAAGAAGACAGTTTTCATTGACTTTCTGTGTTTAGTCTTTGCGTTTCCTCTTCTGCGTTGATACATTATTTGGTTCTTTTTTCATCTGTCGTGTATTTACCAGGGCTTGATCAGAATCCTTTTGATCTGTTTTGGTTGCCTCTATGAAACAGGAGTTTCTCCCACATAGTGGGTAGAAAAGCATCCACATGTTATCAGTGTGAGGGTTCCCTCCTCTGGGAGAAGTGTTGAGTCGTGTGAAGAGTGAACCTCAGCCAGAGGATTTCCACATGGT
Organism: Solenodon paradoxus; assembly: GCA_004363575.1. NCBI lineage: Eukaryota > Metazoa > Chordata > Mammalia > Eulipotyphla > Solenodontidae > Solenodon > Solenodon paradoxus. The sequence goes on along the minus strand of RJWH01003306.1, from coordinate 145,763 downwards.
CCCCAAATCCTCTTATTCTCCCACAAAGTTGCTAGGCGTTCTAAGTTACTCTAAGCGTTTAGGTTGACTCTCTCGGTTCCAACAATTGGTAGCTCCCTCAGGAGATCAATATAGGGGAAAGTTAGTCTCTTGAGAGTGCTAGCAGTATCTTCTATGCCTCGTTGTTTACTTCTTGGCATTGCCCAGCCCTGTTTTGAATTCTCTGATTCCTCAGACGACCTTGGGGGACACTGGCTCTTGGATATGTAGGACACACAGCCAATGGCAATTTCAGAATATTCTGGGTGGTACCATTTGGGATTGAAATTTCTGTGCATTGACTTCTTTGGGATTCCAACTTGAAAGAACAAAGATGTGGCATTTTCCTCGAATGAAAGTTTTGTTTCTTAAGTTATTTAATCAATTAAGACTTGAATTTCCCTTCATGAAAATAACAGTTGGCATATTTTTCATTGTCACAACCTAATGTTAAAAAGAACAGAGGCAGACTTAGTACATACATTATACATTCATTCCAAGTGAACAGAGCACTCAGTGAGCACACGTTTTAATAGTCTAAATAGTAGAGGTTAAAGCAATTGTTAAAAAAGAAAAAAAACTTGATTTATGACCAAGTAATTTTCAACAGGCTGTAAATGAGCTATTTCTAGTATTTACTGACTTCTCTTAACATTTGAGTGATGAGCTATTTTCTAAAACCAAAAATGTTTTTCTCATTTTCAATCTATACGAATTGAAAATGAAGATCAGATGTGTTTTTTCTGTTTTTCATTCAAGAATAATTGGATTAAGGACAAATGTAATGCCAATTCTAATAATATTGCATTACTATATTATCTTGATGTAATCAGCACAATTTCTTACATCATTAAAACTGATAATCAATGTTTAAATGTTAGCTGAGATTTGGGCTCAATATGGCTAATATGATGTATGATTATTCTGAGCCACACTTTAAATATGTCATCTCACTGAGATTTCATCATTATGGGCCTTCTCAAAAAGTCATGCATTTTTAAATAGCATTTTTGTACCAATACTTCTGCAGACATGCATGTGTAGACACAGAGCAGAGAGTAAATTGGACTTGAGATGACATGTTTTTATTTAAAAGTTGACTACTTTTTCCAGGAAGAGGAATGCTGGATCTTAGGATATTTTTATTTTCAATTTTTGAAGAACTTCCTTTCTCTTTTTATAATACCTGTCCCAGTTTAATTCCCACCAACAGTGGATAGCTTTCCCTTTTCTTCACATCCTCACCAACACTTGTGATCTCTTGCCTGAGAGGTATGAGGTGGTATCTCCTTGTGGTTTTGTCCTGTGTTTTCCCGATGATGAGTAAAGTTGGTCACCTTTCATGTACTATTGACCATTTTTAGATCTGTGAGAAATATCTGTTCAGGTCAATTGTCTTTTTAAAATTGGGTTATTTATTTATTGCTATAGAGTTACGTACAAACACCACGTGTACACCTTAAGTATATAACCATGTTCAATTGTCATTCAGATAATAAAGCCAAGGAGGAAAAAACTTAATCCTACTTAGTTTTAGCAAAATTCATTTCCAGGGTAAATTTATGTTCTAATTTAATTTTTATTGACTTTGTATTGTTTTAGCGTTACAGTTGCATGAGAAATAGGTAGTGAAATCGTAATGAAATACATCAGCTCACATAGGGGCTTGATGATGAATTTTTTTAGAGGACCTCGTGTTAATCAAATTTGAGTTACTAAAAACTTTTAATGAAATATCTGTCAGCTAAAAAACTTTGCTCATGAAATATTTCCCTGCTTTTCTACCTTAACTCATTTGCTAACAGCACTGAATTTTTATCTCTCCTTTTTTTCACCTTCTTTATCCAGATAATTTTCAAATATATTCTATATTTGTTTGCATATAATACTGAAACTCGTTATTTTCTCCAAACATATAGGGACATTATAAAGATAATTGTGTTCCATTTTAAGTATCCGTTTATATTTTTCCCAATAAGTTTCAAATAGTTGGGAACAGAGCTGTATGTTTCAACTGTTCAAATATTTAATGTTTAACATGCACTGGTTTCCAACTAAAACATTTCTAAGGAATAGACATATTTTATTTTTAGGTGAGTTACACTAGTCCATCAAATCTCTTCTGTGTGGAAGAGGTTGTTTGAGTTGATGACAGAGATTTGGGAAATGCTAGTATTTATTTCTGGGAGGCTATTTTCCGTGCATAAACTATTTTAGCCCATGACAGAATGTTTATAGATATAAACCAGTACATTGTTGGCTGCCCAGCATGAGCAGGTCATTAACATGGTACCTGGTCTGATTTGGTAATGTTATGGCCCAGTAACATCCATACCTAATGCTGCAGCTAGTGTGATCTGTTAATACCTCATTTATAAAATGATCTGTAATAAGCCAAACCAGAAACTTTGCTTTTTAAAACAGAGTTACCGAATGGAATACTGGCTTTGGGGCATTACCCACTCATTTTATTGCCTATGGGGTTTACTGAGTATCTGAAACTCTCTATAAATATAAATTTCAGCTACTAAACTTTTAAGATAGTCAAGGTATAAGTATAGCATATGCATGAGTTCTGTTAAATGCAACTACATTTTCCAAGTTGCCTTTCAGTCATTCAGCCAACATTTATGTTTCACTTGCAATGAGCTTGTCTCTGCCCGAGGAGAAGGGCGTAAACAGAGACTTGTCCTCAGACAATGCCGGCCGCGTGTTTTGAAACAGCCTTGTTGTAAAGCAAGAAGTTCTCATTACCTGAATCCAATCTTTTCTTGAAAACACACTGGATAGCCTATTTTCAGAAAACAGGAGCCTGTATTCTGCTCATTTAAATAGAAAATGTAATAATGTATTACAGCAAATCTCAATCAGTTTCTCCAAATATCACCAAATCACTCCCTATGACTAATCCAACTGCATATTTTTGTATAGCAAGCAGCATTTAAAACACCATCACTCGTTTATTTCTACCTATTAAATTTAAAAGTGCATATTTTTGTACCCAACAAAACAGAAACTAGTGCTTTTGTGAAATAAAGAGGTAAAGTATTATCTACCACATTTCATTGAATTGCTGATATCATCAATTATAAAATGAGACATCAGTTTATAAGTCCTTAAGGAAGAAAATGGGGTGCACCCTAGTGGCCTAGCGGTCTAGTGCACCTGGGAGCAGTGCCACATACATCCCAAGGTCCAGGGTTCAAGACCCTGGGACCGGGGGAGCAACCAAATGTGAACAACTAAATACAAAAATAAAATAAAGCTCTTCCTCCTCTCTTTTCCTGCCTGCTTGCCTACTCACCTTCATCCTGCCTGTACCTTTCTTTAAAAAAAAAAAAGAAAAAACTGTTGCAAATTACACTTTGATTTTAAGATGTTAGATTGAAGTGGATGAATTGGTTATAAGATGTGTCTTAAATTCAGAAACGTTCAGTTTGGTGCAGAAGGTGGTGGACATACGTCTTAAAATTGATGAAATATGAACAAATAGACCTAGGTTCTGAGTCCCATGAAAAGTTGACTTTAGGGGGAAGACAGGTGAGAGGAAGATACCGACGCTCAAAAAATAACATCAGCACAAGATTTTGCCACAAAGAACAACAGAGCTTCACCTGTATTTCACATTATACCTGCTTGCAAAATTCATGGACAACTCAATTCTTCCCACGAACACACAAACAGACCCATTATAGTGGTTCTTCTCATTAGATAGTGATTTGGAGGCGAGTGTAATTTTGCAAATACAAATGATGAATACTTGGTGAGGATGCTGATCGTGAGAGACGGTCCGTGTCTGTGAAAATGATGAAATAGTGACTATAAAGATGGCTGGGGGACAAATGCGTGAGCAATTCTGCGTGGTGATGTCCGAGAATTCTTGAGGAGAAGGCAGTGTCTTGAAGAAGGCTGTCTCGAAGGATGAGTAAGTGTGGTCTATGGCTGGAGTGATGGGGGACGCAAGTAAAGGATTTCAGAGAGAGACGTGGAGTGTCAGAGCCACCAGGCCTGGGACAGCCTGGAACCCTGAGAGGGCTAAGTGTCAGGAATCACAGATGCCCTGCGACAGGCGTGTGGGGAGAATGAGAAAGGAGCCTGGGAGAGCCTGGGTGGAGACTGGAGGGTGGAGGGTGGAGCGCCTGGCCTGCCCTGTGAGGAGCTCAGTCTTCTTTCTGACATCAGTAAAGATGCACAGAAGATCAAATCCAAGAGTAGCACCATCTGATATGAGTTTGAGAAGTTTGTGGTGGAGGTGACAGACTTGGTTCCCCACCGGAGAGGGAAATTGAAGCAGAAAGCCCTTCCGACAAGGAACATCTTCATGATTTTTTTTTTTTTTTTTTTTTTGAGGAATGTGTTTGCAGATTTCACATCTTTTGTTATGTTCTCCAAGCTTATAGGTATCTGCCTATTAATTCCCACCTCCCCAGTATTGGGCTTCTAATAACCTTCCCAGTGATTCCTTTTCTTGCTCAGCAAGACCTTAGAGGCAAAGATGAAGCATTTGTTGGCCCACATCAGTGTTGTGGCCAAGCCTGCCGTGGAGGGCAGAACTGTTTCTTCAGATAATTCCCAGTTGCCTGCGTTTCATCTGGCAACTGACGGAGGTAAAAGTAACGGCCACTCTCTGAGCCCGACTGAAGTCATAAATAAGAATGTGGAGACACAGGGACAGGTGCACCCTGGGAACTCGGAACAATAAATCAGGTGCTTAGGAAACCAGACCAGTGCTTATCGTTTTGTAACTGCAAAATATATTCCTGTAAACGTCTTCAGGTAAATGTGTTTGCCTTTTCTGCTTGTTAAGTCCTTGCTGGGTCATTTCAGTCACTCTCTTCCACGGTGTAATTGATTGGCAGCTCCGGGTGTTTACCTTTATGAAAATGCACTGATGGCTCTCGAATAACTCATCTCCTCGGGCCCCGCATGCCGACTTCTGCCCAGAGCTCACACGCCCTCCTCTGCATTTCCTGTGGCTGTAACACACAAATTCAAATCTCCCTTTCACACGGACACTGCTAACATTTCTCCAGTACAACTGGGTGCTCGTTTGTGTTGGTGACATATTTGGGAAACAGAGGAAAGGGACAGCTTATTATGTGTGAATATTCTAACAAGCATCAATCCAGCAGGGTTTTAAGAGAATCAGGGCACACTTATAGATGGCCGCATAGCAACATTTCACTAAGTGCAGTTAACCGGCTTTGACAATCCAAACTGCGAAAAGACACAGTCTGATGCCTGTCAGACGCAGCTGTAACATGGTACAAGTCAGCATCCCAGCTTGCAAAGTAGCTGCTCCATTTATGAAGAGGTTTTCTTTTAAAGGAAGGTGCAGTTGGGAATGAAGGTGAGTAGGCAGGCAGGTAGGAAGAGAGAGGAGGCAAAAGCTTGTTATTTGTTGTGTTCAGTTGTTCTTGGTTTTATTCCCTGGACCCGGGTGTTGAACCAGGGACCTTGGGATGTATGTGGACAGCGCTGCAGTGAACCAGCCCAGCAGGCCACCAGGCTTGCCTGTTGAGAGATATTTTAAACCTAGTGATCATGATGAATCTATCAATTTTAATTCAGCTATATTTATAATTACATGTGATGCATGGGACTACAAGAAGGCTATAACCCTGGACCCTATATTTATTTGCATGGCATGAATAACTCCCTTATTTAAACTATATTAACTATAGGAACTATGTTTTATATATATATGTGTATATACACACACACACATACATATATGTATATAAACTATACATAGGAACTACATGTCTAGTTATATATATAAAACTATGAACTATAAACTATATTAACCCAGTAAATATCCAGGGTCATCTCATCATCTCCTCTGAGGTCTTCCATGATCACATAGGAAGAGTTTTAACTTTAAGCTGTTAACCTGAAAGGCATTACATCTTTCTCTGTCTGTCAGGTGTCAAGAGAATATATCTTTTACGGAGCAGTCCTGACAGCTTCAGGGGATGGATAGATGTGCTCATGAGCATATGAACTGGCTTCTTCTCTTGGGCATTGTCGTCTCCAGAAGCCCTATAAACAGTTACACGCGATGAACTCATTATTCTTTCAGTGCGTGCTGTGTCTCACAGTGGCTAGTTGCTGGAAATATCACCCGAAACTGGTTTAAAATCTAAAATAGGCGCTACTCGTCTTCAGAACAATCTCAGATATTTGCAAGGGAGGGATAGCCTTTTTAAAAAAATGTACCTCCAGAGGAGACTTGTAGGGAAGATTTAAGTAAAAACCCAGGCTTCAGCGTGCCCTGGTCGAGTACTGGTTAGGTCAACCACCTCTGAAGGATGCAGGCCCCATATCCCTTGGTTTAGCTTCGCAGGTTTTAGGGAAAACAACCGGTGTGAACAACTAAAAGGGAAATAAAATAAAACATGTAAAAGAAAAAAAAACCCAAAGCCAAGCTTCCCCATTACATCTGATCAGTTGGAGGGCTTCAAATATAAATTCATCGGATAACCAGGTGGAGACTACGAAGGACTCCGTAAGTCACACAGTACGGACATTCTCTCGCTAGGAACTCGGTTGCTGGCGGCTGGTGTGTGATGTGTGAACCCAGGTGTTGATCAGAGTAGCATGTGCTTAGATCAGAGTCCAGAGGAAAAAGTTGGCCGGTTGTGCAATGGGCCAGCTGTGTTGTGAAAGTGAAAATGTTCATCTTAAAATTTTTACTTTGAAAATAGGTTTTTACGCAGAATACACATGAACATTTGTCAAAGGACAGGTCAAATGTGCTGTGAAAGCATCTCTCCCTTTCCTGACTCCTGTTCCATCAGTTCCCCACCAGGGAAGATCATTGTCCCCACACATTTACATTTTAGATAACCCTCCTTATAGGGAGACCCTCTCCTCCCATGCCTTCCTAAATGTAATTCCTTTCTAAAGCACACTGTGAGTGACAAAAGAGGTTGATTGTAATGACATGACATGTCACATTTTTAATGACAAAAAGAAATAAAAACACTCTTGGGGGAAAAATACCATTTAATCTCATCCTGTGTGTGCACTTGTGTGTTCAGTGATCTACAACAATTTTTGTCCTGTCTAACATTTACTTTTAATTGTTCCTATTTTAAAATAGTTCTCCGCCGAGTCCCATGTAATTTTGGAGTTCTCTGATGTTAAGCAATCACAACTATGTCTTGTTCTTAAAATAGAGATCAAGTCATGTTTTCTTTCCCATTTTGCCTAAAATACAAGTAAAGAACACTTAATAAAACTAGCTTTGATAATATGTACTTTTATTTTTCTTCATAACACTTATCAGCATAGACTATACTATGTATTTTACATTTTTTAGGAACTAAGACTATATAAGCATAGGAATTTTTGTTTTGTTCATGTGTGTGTCATTTGTTTTGAACTTCTGATAGGGCAGAAAGATGCTCTGTACACTGAATTTTATTATGAGCAATTAACATTTAATATTTATTGAAGTGACTTTGATTTACAAAATATTGTCCGTCCGTATGTACAAGTTCACCATTCCTCCAATTCGACAGTACACCCTGCCACCACCGCATTACCAAGGCCTCCCCACTGGCCCTGGACCCACCACTTGTGCCCGACCCCCTCAAGTCCCAGATGGCTTTCATCTCTTTTGTGAGTCTTCTCAGTACCATGAATCATCACGTTTGGTTGCTTACCGTATCCCCGACACGATTATTTGTGCATTCGTTTGGCAGTCTTTTCTCAAAACTTTCCATAAAAGGAATCTTCCCATCTCTTCCATCCTGTGTGTAGCTTTTAGTATAAATAATTCTGCTCTACTATTAATTGGGTGTTTACATATTTGCTTTTTCACACAAGGCAGTGTGTGTGTTGCACTGGACATTATTCACTCTCTTATATAAAGCAGGTGCGCCCAGTGTTTACTGAGTTGAGTGTATACTCATATCTGTGTCAGACAACTTACATGAAGTCATTTATCATCCCATTCATTTGGGAAACAACATAGAATTTTCTCCTGTATACTGCTGAAGAAACTTTTTGATATTGTTATTAAAGAGAGAATATTCTGGAAATTATTTTGTTCACCTAAATATTCCATGACTGGTTTTACCATTTGATTTAAAATCTTGGCATTCTGTTTCTATTTTCGTTTTCCAAGCAGGTCCAATTAGGGGTGACAATGACAGGTGTGATCAAATTCAAATTGAGTTTCAGGGACTGCTGCAGAACTCGTGGCTCCGTGAAGGCAGTCCTAAAAAAAAAAAAGAAGAGGCCTCTCCAAGGTTTCCAGTTCTAACCTCATGAGGTGTTTCTGTTTTGTTATTCCAAAGGAAATACTTTCTAAAATTTTCTTTATACAAATATGCATTCTTAATGTCAAATAGGTTCACTTTGAACCAATGAAAATAATCCATCTTCTTTTTCTTTTGCATATATAATCCTAATTAAGATTAGAGTTCATTTATTTTTATCTTTGAAACTGGAGGATTCTCCTTTACTTTTCATTAGGCTGACAGTGAATTCCTGGTTAACTTCTCATGAATACTGATTGACCTGTGGTTTAAAGCCTCCATCTTGACCACATGCGCCATCTGTTCTTGTAGTAAGAGCACTTAAGGACCTAAACTCTTCTTTTAGTAGGTTGGTCTCTGGTTCCTTAGGTGGAAGCATCTGTGTGACCAAGAGAGAAAACAGTGGTATTTTAACTTTGCTTGAATTTTAGCAGTTACATGTAGGCTTTTGCACTTAGTTGTGTCTTATAAAATGCTAAAAATATTCCTGTGGAATGTCTATTCAATTATAATACAAAGATTGTGGATAGTTCTTAGTGAACAAACACTTGATTTTTCTCTCCACAGATGTTTTTTGAAAATGTTTCTTTTGCTTGATAATGCCGTGTGAATTTATTTTCAGGGGGATAGCTCCTATGTGAAGGATCGCTGGTGTGTTTTTGATGGATTTATGGTCTTTTGCCTGTGGGTTTCATTGGTGTTACAGGTAACTATAAACTTTTCATTACAAGGGAGTATGTTCCAAAATGAATGCTACTTGATATTGAAAATCTTAGAAATATTAAAGTATACATATCTATGTGTATATGCAATGTGATTTGTAATTTCCTATGTGTTATTTTAACTGTTGGCTGGTTTTTAAAAAAGCCTAACTAACATTCATGGAGCCCACTGTACAATGGTGAAGAACACGTGGTGATGTGGTAGAGGGCAGGTTGGGTGTGTGGACATATGTATGAGGAATGGAGAACCTATACATAGGAGTTTATTTTAATGTATAAAAATAAAAATAATTAATTTAAAAAAATGCCTAACTAACATTCTAATCATTGTCTGTTACATTTGTGAATTTTTCTCAGTCATAAATTATAAATTATAAATTATGTAAATTAATATTATAGTAAATCCTTATTCCATAGCTATACAAATATATATACTGAAATGACAGAAGGAATATGAGTGAGATTTCTGTTTGTAGCATAAAAAAATTGAATTAAAAAATTAAAAGTCCAATGCTTTATGTGATTAAATTCTCACTGAACACAGCCAAACATAGATTTATTGGGGTATATATTAGTCAACTTTAAGTATAGTATACAAATATATAATGCCTTACTATGAGAAATGGGTAACTTACTAAAAAAGGCTTAAAGGGGGAAGGAATACATTGGAAAATAGTAGAATTGATTCTAAAACATTCATTTTCAGGCTTGCTTTTGCATTTAATTCAGCTAAGTTACTCTATTCTTTAGTAAAAAGAATTCAGAATAAAATAGATTCCTACTCCACTTGCAAACTCCTCATCAGTTTCTTGGTGAAGAGTCCTGGGTTTTATGTATCTCACCTCCAGCTGTCTCCTTTCATCCTGCATTTCCATGTATTCTTTTCCATTAATTAACTATTGTGGATTGGCAAACATTTTCTCATGATCATTTTTGCCTCTTCAGTAAGTGGTACAATTCTTCTTCATAGTTTTTCATGATAGCTGAACCCTTTTGCCATGACTTCATTTTCTAGCTATTCAGAAAGTTCCACCAAAGGACATTATTAGTGAGGAAGAACTGGCCGACTAAGCTGGCACTTGGTTTTGTAATCAGAACCGTTCTTTGGTGAATTGTACAGGAAATGACTCAGACTAATGGCACTTTCATTAGTTTATGAATCTGCTTCTCTTAAGAGCGCTTCAGGTGTACTCAAAAGCTAGCTGACATTGGTGGAAGATAATGGCAGTCTCCTCCTGGCACGGTCTGTAGATGCATGGCTCCTGCCAGTGCTGTGGGAAAATCCCAACGTTTTATTCCCTTCTCTGCTCACAGGTGTTTGAAATTGCTGATCTGGTTGATCAGATGTCACCGTGGGGCATGCTGCGGATCCCACGGCCACTAATTATGATCCGAGCCTTCCGGATTTATTTCCGATTTGAACTACCCAGGACCAGAATTACAAATATTTTAAAGTAAGCACTGTGTTTACATAAAGTTAAAGGGGGAAGGTTTATGACCTATGTTGTCCATTTCACCTGTGTTGACTTCCTTTTTTTCCCCCCTAGGCGATCGGGAGAGCAAATATGGAGTGTTTCAATCTTCCTACTTTTCTTTCTACTTCTTTATGGAATTTTAGGAGTTCAGATGTTTGGAACCTTTACCTATCACTGCGTAGTAAATGACACAAAACCCGGGTAAGCCTGTTGCCTATCTGCATTTTAATCCAGGTGATTAACAAGGATGTCTCTGTCACTCTCAAGAGAAAAATGCCTGTGTCTAAATTTTTAAAAACTTCTATTCTCTGTTCTGTATATTTTGTCTCCTCCATATTGTTTTGTCCAGTTTTTAAGACAAGTATTCAAGACATGCTCGAATGAAAACTGTGAATTTGAGGGATAGTGGATTAAGCAAACTCTAAGTATGCATTTAGAAATCTTCCTCCATGTGGCAAAATGGGGAGAGAGCTAACATAAAACCATCAGCATTTTCATTTCAGTCCTCTGCCTCTTTATGTGTATGAGAATCCGAGCTCTTGGCTACTCGATACTTAATCTGTTAAACCACCTACTCTGCCCTCCCTCACATGTTTGGTTCCCTCTGACACTTTACATTGGAGAATGTATTTTTCTCTCTTGTCAGCTTAGATAGGCATTTTTATTTGTTCTTTAATTTTATTGAAGGAATGTGTTGAATCATAATATTATATAGATTTAAGATGAGTGTCATTGTCAATTGACATCTGGATCTAAAGCATTGTTTTCCATCAACAATCCAGTTCTGTTCTTCACCCAGCAATGCATTTTTAAATGCATCTTTACCCCACAGTTGTTTGTAGTTGAGGAGCAGAGTTTAGTGGTCTTGAGAGAACCAACAGTCTGACACTCACAACTACTATTTCTCTATTTTTTTGCATTTCATCGTGAGCTCCTGGAGGACACACAGGGGAAGGGTAGAGAAGATCCATTTCCTTATTGCCAGGACCTCATGTCCTAGCACAGAGTGGGCATTTTTGGCTGTTTATCGAAGGCATGCTTGATATCATACCGTATGTGGGCAGACACTCACAGTGCCATCATGGCACAGTGATAAAGAAGAGGAAATAAAAAAAGAACAAAGGACGCAAAGCCAGTTGCTAAATGCGACAAAAGAGGTACCTAAAAAAAGTCAGTGTTCAAAGCAAAGCAGAGAATTTGTTCAAACATGGGGCAGGAAAGCTGAAGGAAGTGGTGAGTAAGGGCGTTGGCTGTGGGTGAGGGAAGCGACAAGTGTGTGGAGAAAACTTGTAGGTGATGTGTCCCCCGCCCGGTGTATGTAGGCTGTAGATTGTTCCATGAATGAATATTAAGATGGGAAAAGATCTCGTGTGGGAAGAAGATAATAGGTAAGAATAGAGAAGGCAGCTGTTCCAACTGCAGAGAGCACAGGAGGCTGGTTTCAAGCTATCATTTTATTAAAAACTAAATTGGAATTTGAGAATTCTCAAATGTGTTCACCTCACAGGAAGAGGAGTCCTCCTGCAGGCAAACTTGAACTTGACATAGGAAGTACAGTGCAGATTGGGAAGGGGTATGTGACCTACCTCCTAAACTCTTCAGTATTGACAAATGCATGTCTTCGAAAAAAGTGTCCAAAGTGTCCAAAGATCTCCTATGTTCTGAATGTTAGCTCCACCCCGTTCACTGCGTTATCGTGAGGTGCATTCTAATCCCCAGGATGAATTCACTCTGAGGAGTTTCATAAATGTCATCACAATTTTCACTTCCCAGAGACAGCAGGTATGGGGACATTGTCTGCATTTCCTCTCCCATATTTGCAAAATCTGCCCAAATGCAGCCTGTATGGACATGACTATTTTGCCTTCATTTTATGTGACTCTCAATTCATTACTTGAGACGAGCATACATAACTAGCCACCTGGTAGTGATTTTGCTGCCTATTAAAAATGCTCAGAAGGTTGATGGCTCATTCAAGGATCAATAATTTATCCCAATCTTCCTCTAATTTTCAGTTCAATATGAACTGGGTTTTAAAGCAGAAACATTTCCGATACCCTTTTACCATTCGTTCCAGTACAGACATTAATTTACTTGTAGAAGCTCAGAAAATGCCCATTTTCAAAGTACAATGCCTGAGAGTCTGGATTAAAAAATATCCTAGATGTTCTGTTTCCTTTTGTTGCTTTGGAACCTGGGATTTCTCATCCACATCTGAGTCAGATACCAAGCTCCAGAGTGATGCTGTGGTACCAGCAGTCTCGTGTTGCCAGCTACGGTCATGACCTCATTTCTCTTACTGTTGTCCCTCAACAATTGTTCCAGTGTCTGCTTAATTGATTTGTGTGCCCTGTCGCTTGATAATGGCCAAGCTCTGTCTGCCGAGAAACCTGTAGCTTGTCTCCTGCTTTCACCGCTGGCCTTGGAAGTGATGATGTTGAATCGGTCAGGCGAACAGGATGAATAAGGACGCCTCTCTCCAGGCAGGTTTGCTTTTAAATGGAGCGGCTGTCTTTTAAAGCAGATCGAAGGGAATCTTAGCTGGGTCCCCGAATTAGCTCCATGAAGCAGAGTTTTCCATTCTGCTCGGATAAGGAAGGGCGACCTAGGCAGTTAGGGGACACGTAATCTGACTAAGCAGAGCCTTCCTATCCTAAAGGAAGTTGAAAGAGCAATGACCTGTGGCAGAAACAGGTGTGACAAAATGCCACTTCTGATGGCTGAAGTCTCCCTAGAGCTCACAGAGGGACATGAAGAAACTGAGCTGTTGGAGAAAGAGAAAAGATCAAAAGCATCTGACACCTTATTATCATGGAGAGATGTATTCACAGTTTAGGCTTAGGCTCGGATCAGGAGATCTCATTCCTGAGATTGAAATACTTGGAAAAACTTCCGGATCCCCGAAGGGAAGTGTTAAATATGCAGTAGTTCTGAGAGAGCAGGATTCAACCAGAGTTCAGGCAAACACTTGAGACGGCTGGCCTGTGGGCTTTCAGACCCTGAGGCAGGGACTGCGCCCTTATCAGGAGGCCCAGGACCATCCCAGTGTGTCTGCCTGTGATGCAAAATGTCCTTTTTCACCTCTCGAGGATGTCAGATGCACCACATTCTACGTCACCGTGTCCAGGAGCTGCTGCTGGCGCTCGGGGTGCTTCATACACTGTCACTCTGACCTCACTCGATGTCAAGAGGGTGCGAGGCTCACTACACTGGAGCAACAACCAGAGTCTATTGCAGCAGAGCAGAGAGGTTGTGTTGTGGGCAGAGGCAGATCACAGAGAGAAGGGGTGATTTGGGCTTGTCGCCAAGAAGGAGAGATTCCTTCCAGTCACACTTAAGAAAGTGAAAATAGTTTGTGCAGAAAGGGTCAAGGACTGAAGGCTGGCGGGCAGCCCCTTAGCAAGAGTCATATGGTCCCTGCAGCAGCAGGGAGTTAGTCAGCCTTCCTCCTCCTCGGGGCTCCTTGTCCCTGGACAGCTGTGTGCTTGGCCGGAGTTCGCTCTCTCATTCATTTTCTCTCATCAGGTTGGCTTTGATGAAACTGTGGCATGTAGGCTCCAGACAAGTTTGTTTCGCATCAATAAATTTTTCACAAAAAGGTGAATGTGAAAACCCTTCCAAGGAGCCAACATGGTAAACCTATTTTTCCTGCACTCTCTTCAGTTCACATACTAATGGGTCACACCAAGTCACAAAGTTACAAAATATGTTTTGCAGGCTTAACCTTAAGCGAACTCACTTGTTTTTATGCAAAGTTACCAAATGGATTCATGTCCCACAAAATTACAAAATGGAATCACTCGTGCTTAATTAAATGTCTGGTCCTCAAGTCACTAGAGACAATTGAAAGTTAGAGTTTGGGAGCTTTCCATTACTGGTTCAAATACAATTTAAGTTTACTCTTGTGGATGGTTGGAAAGCACATGAATTATTTACTTAATGAGATAGAATTATAAATTCTATTCACAAAGTAATGAGGATTATAAAAAAAAATCAGAAGAATTAAAGCTACGAACATAGTAGACCTTAGAATATTAAGTTTTAATTTCTATGAACTTTTATCAGGAGAGAATCTTGTCAAATATATAAAATACTTAAGTACCCAAATTCATGCATCAGTCTATAAAATCTTCTTGATTTATGGTTAAGCTTCCTTTGAGAGGATGAAGAATGAGGGCCCCATTCAGCTTACAGATTCCTTCAGAGACATCTGCTGATGGGGAGAGAAAAGGACAGGTTCGGATAGCTGCATACTGGGAAATAACTTCTTGAAAATATTCAGTAAGAAATGAAACTCTCTGAGGGGGCACGCACATTCCCTGTTTGGTGGACGAAGGCACCATCCCAGAGAGACTGATGTATCTGCCTGGTAAGAGAGAGAGAGCCAGGGTTTGAATTCAAGTCTTAACTTCCAGCGCATGCATATTTCACCTTTCCAGTAACAAATGGTGCAAGTATTACGATCTCACCTTCCTAAGCCTGTCTATACAAACCTCAGTGAGATCTAGGAGCTCTTTAGAGTGTATATGGAGGAAAATTAAAGACCGTATTTCCTCTGGTTTCTAGTTCTATGTAGATGTTAGCATGCAGGGATTCCATCTCTTCCGAATCTATAACATAGTGGTACATGCCTTTGATACCGCTCATATCTCTTGACATTGTTGTGACCCCAGCGTCAGTGGTATGAACCACCTAAGCTACCAGTGAAATCCAACTGCCAATGTGGTCATAACTCTTTAAAATCAAATATAAGAAAATATTTCAGAATAAACTGAACACTTACCTGAAAATAAATGGCTTTCACCTGGACAGCAAAAAACACTTGCACGTCTTCGTATTAAAAATAAAAGAAAGAAAATTCCACAGTGCCAAAAAGGAGCTAAAAAAAAAATTAATTGATTGCTTTTGCTTAATTACAATACAGCACTTCTTTTGAGCTTCTCCAAAAGAGGAGAATGTGATAGTATACATGATGAGACCATTAGTTACAATTAGTGGTCAATAACATTTATTGAACAATAGATTCTGGTTATTTTTCTCAGTGAATACACCTAAGAACTAGGTAAGTTCTGTTCTATTTTTACAAGGAAATTGAAATTCAGTAAGGTTAAATATGTCCAAGATGAAATGTTTTGTAAGTAGCAGAAACTAAGTGTAAATCCAGATCTTCCTGGCACAGTTTCTATGCCTTTGAATATTCCATTGTTATATGGTCAGTATATGAGATGATCTTCAATATGTGTGTCCAAAACGTTTGAATAAAATGTCTTTCCCTGTATTTACAAGGACACATTGAGATCATTTCTGAAGGGTCTATGAGTGATTGAATTGCTCATGGTAGGTCTGGATTCCGAACTGACATAGTGGACTTCTGAACATACTAATTGAGTTGAAATGAGGTGCCTGTCAACCCAGCTGCTGGGAAATCTGTTCTCTGTAGGTGCCACCGTGGAAATTATATGTGACACAAATTCATCGCTCAGACTCAGCCGGCCCTCCTGCCTCCTCCCTGATGGAAGCGCGGGT
Organism: Solenodon paradoxus; assembly: GCA_004363575.1. NCBI lineage: Eukaryota > Metazoa > Chordata > Mammalia > Eulipotyphla > Solenodontidae > Solenodon > Solenodon paradoxus. The sequence goes on along the minus strand of RJWH01003306.1, from coordinate 129,755 downwards.
GACCTGCAATGCCATTTGGCAGCACCAGCAGTGAACTTGGGCAACTCCTTTTTAGAATGAGATGTTTGGTTGAGAAAAATCCCCTAGGAGAGACTGTAAAAATACAAACTCCAGGCCACAGCTGTGGATTTGCATTCGTAGGCAAGGCTGAGATTTTCAGAATGGGCCAGCTGAGAAGTCCGTGACTTACAACCTGAACTGGGGGTGGTCAGCTGTATTAGCGACAGACGTGGATTGAGGATGATGCACCTTTAAACCTATATAATGTTAGGATGCAGTGTCCCTTCAGGAACATTCCAGAAAAGAAAAAAGAGAAAAATCTTCATTTTAGCAAAAACTTCTGAAGACAGGTTATAGAGCAGAACGCACCTTGTTCATGACTTCTTGAAAGATTAATCTTGAGTCTTCGAAGAAACACTAAGCTGTCAGCGGACTGCGTGTAGCTCACCTGGGACAACTTGAAGTTCGCCTTTCCTTCAGGTTACTTCCCTAGAAAATTCTAGAGCCAGAGATAATTAGAACCTCCTAGTATTCTGTCAAAGAAGCAGGCTACCATGTGTGCTGGGAACTGCAGGGCAATCGTCTCAGTTTTATTCATTCAGTGACACATATGCCTTTAGATCGCGTGACTGGAGTGAGCAAGCGCCTTTTGAGGCTGAGGGCACAGGAGCAGTGATACTGCCTAATTCCTCCACGGCCTTCAGGTTTAAGGTGGCACCATGTGCTTTCCATGCTGAAACCCTTGGCATCCTCTGACCCTCTCGAGAGGATGGACGCCTGTTGGCGTGAGAAAAATGGCTGCCCCAACAGCCCGTCAACATAAATGGATCCTGAGTTCCAACTGTTCAGGAGGCACTTTCTGCTCACGATGCCATCTCCTAGACTGGGTACTGAGATCCTCAAGAGAGAGCAGAGGAAATCACTCCTTGCCACACATTAATTAACGGAGAGCACAACAAATGAAACCCTCTCTGCGTGGCTCTCACTTCTGGTGACCAGTCTCCCTCATGCCCCTTGACATTACAGATAACTCACCCCCAGCTTCTCAGATCTGAAGCAAAGGGAGAAGAGTTACTGCTTGAGGAGCTCTTGACTTCAGTGTGGAATGTCACTGGTAGTCGGCTTTATCTTAAAACTTCACAGTAGGTGTCACATTTTTCCAGCCAGAGCTGAGCGATGCATCATCTTTGTCCTGATATTTTGCTGACATCCTGTGTGAATATGGACCCCTCATTGCTTGAGCTTGGCTCAGAGGCCTGCCTCCCAGTCCCTGTCCCAGTCCCGGGAGGATTGTCCCTTCTCCGTTGTAGTATGTACCCAAAGTGTAGTCAGCGGCAGGGGAGTAAACTTGGGGAAAATCTAGAGTAGAAAAACAACTCAACAAAATAAAATGGCCATTGAAAATATGTCAAAAAATGAAATTGTGCGCTGACATTTAAATAATACTTGGAAAAAGTATTGAGTTTTGCCATTTTGGTGCATGATATATTTAGTTCTTTATGGTTTTCCCTATCAGGAGATAAAGAAATGGACAAGCCTCATTAAAACACCCTCAGTTTAACAGTAAAGGGGACATTTGTTTCCTAATTTCTAAAAAAAAAGTGCCAAATATATCTATTTATAAGATGAGGAGCGATGTCAATATTATTTCCCAACTATTTATCCTGTTTTCTCATCTCTCAAAGTCTAGCAGAGCAATTAAAAGTTTCAAAAATCAATTCATAATTTCATCTCTGCAGATACTAGAGTGGGATTCGTTTTCTCAAATAGCCAGCACTAGCATTAGCCAGGCTAATTCATGGGCGTTTTTAATTTCACGCTGAAAGAGGAGGCTAAATAGGAATGAAAATGAAGCCAGAAAATTCTCTCAAATGAACTGGAAAGGTGATCACAGCCAGAGCAGGTTGGCTGTCTGCACATGCGTGTCAGGCACAGCTCAAAAGGCCAAGCTCTCTGCAAGACAATCAGCCGTGTTTCCATGCCTGCCAGCCTGAGTCAGACAGGCATCAAAGGCCTCAGGCACCAGACTCCTGGGAGGAAAGGTTTCGTGTGTCTGTGCACATATGTGTGCGTGCATTCCTCTGTGTGTGTGTGTGTGTGTGTGTGTGTGTGTGTGTGTGTGTGTGTTTCACTCCACCGGTTTAACAAGAAGTGTGTTCTTCTGTTTATGATTTCTTCTTATGACTCTAAAAAGAGGAGAGAACTTTTACTGATGCCACAGATAACAGGCTGCCCCTCGGGTGTGTGTTGTCTGCTGCTTTCCTGCCTCCTTGGCAGTGTCCTTATGGAGCACTCAGAAATTCTCAGAAATTCATTACGGCTTGGCCTTCGTGAGTGTCTTTTCAGAGCAAAGGGAGCAAGTGTGACCACTGAGGTGTCAACATCTTCTGCTCAACTTCCAGGGACGTGAAAACAGCATCAGCAGAGCTGCCACCTGTAAATTCCCACAGAGGCACATTTGGTGAGAACCTGGCAACTGGGTTCAGTAACAGCTCCCTCTGTCAGTGTTTCCTGGCCTGTGTTGGCCTTGTTCACCAGCCAGGGACAGGCAGTGGTCCGTGTTCAGCGTGAGTCTGGAGCGTAGCCCGTCTCTGCCCAGGCTGCGGATCTCTTCCCCGTCGGGCAGCAACTGCTGCCGCACCCGCCACCCCAGCAAGAGCCGTGGTGTCTGCACCTGCCAGCCAAAGGGTGGAAATGTTGTTCTTTCCTTCCCAGCCCACCTCCCATGTCCGCACGCATGTTGCCCTTTCTGCTTTCGAGCGGGCTGTGTTGTGCGGTGCCTCCTACGGCCGGTGGAAGGTGATGCTTCTCCTCGCCTGCATCCCCACATCAGGGCGTTTGCCCAGACGCACATCAGCTGCCCGCGGCCCTGTGATGTCTCCACTTTGTGCTCCTGTACTTCAGGAGTACACAGAGCTCTGAAATCTGTCTTCCTCTCCCAAGGGCGTCTCTGCTCTCTCTGGCACACAAGGCAGTCAAGTCTCAGTTGAAAATACCTTCCCAGTGCTCTCCAGTCCAGCATGTGTCAAATAGACCAGCCAAAATAATGATGCTGAATGGATAAACAGACCAGTGCAATCAAGTGGCCTCTTTTTTTTTTTTTGAAAAGAAAACTGAAGTAATAAGCACTATAGTGAGGTTCCTAAGTGACGGTAATTATCAAAGGCCAGATGTGGAGCAAAGAGCAGTGATGGCAGTTTGTTAACAGGAGAGGAAGACAGTGGGTGTGTCATGAAGAGCAGAACTGGACCTCAAAGTCCAACCATCAGACTAAGCATTGATGAGAACAGAACATAAGCAGCTGGGCAGGTGACTTCAATCTAACAGGTTCCCTTTTTCCTTTTTTATAAAGAGGAAGGAAGCAGGCAGACATGGAGGCAAGCAGGCAGAAAGGAAGGAAGAGAGAGGAGGAAGAATCATTTGTTTATTCGTCCATTGTGGTGGCTCCCTCCCCACCCCTGGCCTCAAGCCTGGGCCTTGAACATGAACTATGCCTGAGGCAGACTTAACCCCTGAGCTGCCAGGGCATGCCGATTTCCCTTCTCTTTTATGTGAAAGTGTGATGCAGTCATTCTGGGACTTGTGTTTTCAACACTGAAGATATTCTCACTTTACAGACGAGGAAACAGGCTTGAACGGCTAAGGTGCATTGTCCAAAGTCATTAAGTTGGTGAAGGGCTGAACTGAGATGCTGACCCCTGTGCCGCTCAGTGCTCAGGGCTGTTGGCAGTGATGTTGCCCGGACTGCAAGACAAAGTGCTGAGTTTTTGTTTGGGGCCATGTACACATTTTTTAACAGCAAGTTCAAGATATGTTTCCTTAGATTTCAAACTTCTGCCTGATGTTGCCCGGACTGCAAGACAAAGTGCTGAGTTTTTGTTTGGGGCCATGTACACATTTTTTAACAGCAAGTTCAAGATATGTTTCCTTAGATTTCAAACTTCTGCCTGTTATTGGTAAATTGAATATTTTGATAAGAATTTTAAAAAACAAATATGCCAGGCAGATAATTAAAGCATTTTGAAAAACAAATAATGGCTCCAAGGGATTACAGTACTCATTTTGAAGCATGGAATCTCTTAAAAAGAGAAATTTAAGAAATTAGAAACCCATGCCTATTTTTTTAGATCTCACAATAGGATATAATTGTTGAGTTTCTTCTTAGTGGCTGTACAAAGTGAATTAATTGATCTCTTAATTAATTTGCCATTGACAAATAATGGTGGAAACAAAGACATATCCAGTCATTTATTCAGGAAAATAATTACTCAGCATCCACTCTGTATTAGTAAGATCCGTCAAAGAAACAAAACCAGTAGGACACATGTAGAGATAGAAAGAGATTTATTGTTAAGGAATCCTGAAACTCTGGGGACTGCTAAGACCAGGATCTTCCAGGCAGGGCAAAGGCTGGAGACCCCGGCAGAGTGGACGTCGCAGTCTTGAGCCACCTGCAGGTAGAATTCCTTCTTTTCCGAGGAGGGTCTCAATCATTTCTCTTACCGTCTTCAGCTAATAAGCTGAGGTCCACCCTCATTACAGAGGATGATCTGCTTTACTCAAAATATACCATTTAATGTTAATATGTGAAGGATACCTTCACGACAGTAGCATCTAGACTGGGTTTTGGTCCAACAAGGGGCACCACACTTGAGCCAAGTTTGCTCATAACTGTGGTCACAGACTATGTGTCAAGGACTACATGGAATTGGAGATTACACTGGGAACAGTCAGCTTTGGAAGATATCCAACGAACAGATGGTCACAGAAATCTGAATTACACGTGTCCCAGGTTCCAGAAGTGAGAAGTGAGACATTAGAGCAGTGATACTTAACCCAGTGAGGGACTTGGGGTGACTACCTTGAGGAAGTGACATTCAGGCTGGGTCTGAAGACTAGACAATGGCACTACCCAAGCTAAGATGGAAGAAGAGAATTTCGAACAGAGGAGAAAGCCCTGAAATAGAAGGAGCAAACTAGGACCTGGGGAAGGTCAATTTGGTCGGACACCAGGACACCTGGGGCAAGTGGAGCAGCTGTCCTTCAGGGTAATGTAGATCATCTTAAAGACTTGCACTGAGGGACTTAACATAGGACAGTGATTATGAGAAATCTTTCCATATTGTCTGTCAAATGGATCCAAAAGGGCTGAAGGTAGACACTGGATGTTGGGAGGCTCAAAGATGCTGTGTGTAGAGATGGAGATGGGGAGAGATGAAGGATGTTTTGGAGGGTATGTAGGGAAACTGATTACTTAGGAGAGTTGAGAGAGAAGGAGGTGTCAAGGGGATCCCAGATATCAACTTCGCTCAACACTTTGGATGATGGTTCCATGATGTTGTTTTGAGAGGCAGTCGTTTGGGTTCGGGTTCAGTATGGTGCATGCAGAGTTGAATGTTCTATGGTGTAGCCAATGGAGAGTGAGCAGGCAGCTGGGCTTGTTGGTCTTAGACTCTCAGAAGACATTTAGGATGAGAAAAAATTAAAACACTTGGAGAAGCATGAAAAAAAGAAGGGTAAGGACCTTGCTTAGTACAGCTGTTGAAAAGGCCAATTTCAGGAAGAGTTGGAAAAAGGAGAAGATTCTTGCCACAGCTGGCATCTTTAAAGCCATGAAGGTTCATATCTCCCCGCCATAACCACAACTGGAAGAGTTTTTCCACTCTTTGGGATTTATGTAATTAGGTTGAGCCCATAATCCCGGATCATCTCCCAAACTCAAGATTTTTAGCTTTGTTCACAACTGCATCCCTAAGTCCCTTGTGCCATGTAACACAGTATATTCATAGGATCTGGGGGCTAGAACATGGATGTCGCTAGGGGGTCATTATTCTGTTTACCACCAAAAGAACTGATAAGAGCTGCTGAGAGGTCACAGAAGAGAAAAACTAAACATTTTCCAGTGAGGTGCAGCATATGGAAATTTTTACAAAGAGCAGTTTCAGTGGATTAGAGATCATGAAAATGAGCTGAAAAAAATAAATTCAGGAGATTATAAGTAGATCCGATTTTCAATGAATCTGGCAATGAGTAAGAAATGCAGATCTTGAAATCCACTTAAGCATGAGAGGATATTTATTATGACTGGGAGAGTCATTATCTATATTTAGGATTTGCCTGGTTCAGAGCAAGAATTCTACTCCCTTAATTCCAGAGAGCTCGTGTTCTATGCAGAATATGTGAGGGAAAATGAACAAGGAAATCATTAACATTAGCAAATAAAAATAAAATCTAGAAGGTTCTTGTTTACTTAGAAAATGAAAGGAAAATAAATATTCACAAACTTGACATTCAGTTTCATTTTTAAAAAGAGTAATTACCTCTTTTTAGAGGTTTTGGATGCGTGCATTCTGGAGCAATTAATCATTTAATAAATGTGTCTCTAATAAGCATTTGCTGATAGCTCGATGTTGGCAAAATTAATTTGTTTCAAGCTGCTTCTGAAGCCAAAAGATTTCACAATAATTTCTGTGCTGGTAAGAGTGGTGCTTAAAAGGAGAATCTATGTTAATATGAAAGAAAAAAAAAAACAAATGCAATCAAAAAGAAGAAAATACTAGGTGTAAATCAATGAAAACATAATCTGAAAGAACAATTATTGATTAACTTACTCTGAGAGTTATAGTTTAGCTCTTCGAGTCACTAAAGCATCTCTGTAAAACAGGCAGAGTGGCTGACCTCATTTTAGAAATGCAGACACTGAGTACATGGCCCAGCTGGGGCTTCAGTCTGGGCGTCACAGGTTTTAAACTGTCAGTACAAACACGTTAACAACTAGCGTGGGTTGCCTGCTAAGTATCTGTTTTAAGTACTTCATGTAAGTCATTAAATTTCCACCACAGCTCTGAGGTAGGCATTTCCCCTCCTTCTCACAGATGAGGAAACCGAGGCATCATCAGGGGGAAGGTCTACTGTGTTAAGTCACTGAGCCGGAATTCACGCCTAGCAGACTGGCTCCCGAGTCCAGTTTCCTATCCAAATAGTTGCCAAGTACTATCATTGGGAAAAGTTTTCATGTAGACAGAGCGTTTTCTCAGACATTGCTGCTATTGTCTTTTGGAGTATTAGAAATGACAAAAACTAAATGGGGTTCATTTTGATTCTCTAGTAAACCTTCTTCAAATAGAAATGGCACATACTAGATCATTTGTCAAGATTCCCCCAGCTATGCAGTTGTGCCGTGAATGCTTTCAGCATCACGTGCTTGAATGCCTGCTCTTTTGTCAGCAAATCTCGATTTAATTTTACAGGCTAGGATTTGGGCTACATTTTATTATTGTAATGATCGATCAGTTATAAGCCTTGGTTGAGTACTTGCAATATGCAGAGGGCATTCATTTATTTAATCCTCACTTCAGCTTTGCATGTAATTATGATCTGTTTGCAGATGAGGGAACTGAGTATAGACATGTTCTTTATTCAAGTCATACTTTCAGGACGTGGCAGAGTGTGGGATCACACCCAGAAAACCTTACTGAGACCCCTGAAGCCTTTCTGTTCTCACGTGTGGGTTCTGACGACATTTGAGGGAAGATGGCGCCGTTGGCTTACATATAGAAAAGTGAAATGCCCTCCCTCTGTCTCTGGAGGCTAAGCTACAGGCTGTGACAGTCATGGACCTGACTTTAAGACATAATGTGAAATGAGGAGAAATAAGTGATATCTCTACCAAAAATCACATCTTTCTGACACAACCACATGGTAATTTTCACAATTAGAATTGTTACCTTGAGTTTTGCCTGTAGGGTTCAAGGAGCAGCTTAAATGGTGACAAGAGGAAACAGTTACTTTAAACACATAGACAAATTAGCTCACTGGCAGCTAACAGAATCCTGAAGGAATAAACTTAGGGTGTTTGAAATGTTGGTGGGGCTCTAGAGCTTTATCTATCGCTGAGAGAGAACTGGACAAAGTATCACCAGGTATGATGGAGATGGTGGTGATGGTGGTGATGATGGTGATGGTGATGGTGATGGTGATGGAGGTGGTGGAGGTGGTGGTGATGGTGGTGAAGGTGGTGATGGTTGTTGGTGGTGGTTGTGGGGTATGTGTGTAGAACTGCATGTGAAACCATGAGTGTGAATATATATGTATGTTTGCATACTTGGTGGCCTCAAGCAGCAAAGGGAGTTCATAGATTCTAGAGAAGTCATGCTGTATAAAGGAAGGATGCAACCCATTGGAGGAATTAAAGAAAAGAAACCTAACCCAACAATCTGGCCTCAATGTGGCCATCAGCTAAGGGTACTGAGACAGACTGTGAGGTTGGTCCCCACCTAGGAAATTGATGTATTGGAAATGACTATAATAAACATCACAGGTTTGTAAAATCTAGCTTAAATGTTGGTCTCCTCACAATCCCTCTGAATTATCTCAGAGAGCGGCTATGTGGGATGCATTTTTAAGGTCAACCCAGGATGAGATTGCACAGTCACCGGTGTGATTACAGCACCACTACCAAGAAAGCCATAACGTGTCTAAATCCTTCAACAGCAACTTCACCTCCATCCTCTCCTCCAGAAAAATGGAACAGTTATGTCACCAGTCACCTGAAAGACCTTCATATTTCTGGAGCTTTCACTAAAGCACCCCATAATCTCACTCTTTCCAATGTGATACACTTAATTTCTTCAGTCTTGTGCTATTTGTCAGGATTTCACTCTAAATTGCACATCCTTCAACAGGAGAAGACCAAATGTCATTGATGAGACTCATAGTCTTTTTACCAAATAGAAAATGACTGTCATCATGTGTTATTGCTTGGCAGTCGAGGTCAGATTTGTGTCCACAGTAGGATAAAGATTGTGTGACTAACAAGGGCTCCCCAGATAAGTTAATATTCTTTGCAAATCAATGGGAAACGCCTTTGACTTATCAAGGTCTTGGCTTTTACTGACAAAAACCATCATGGAAATGCCATTTTTGTGAAGAGCTACCATGGAGATGAATCAGGTGTCCCTTGAGAATGTGTACTGTGTCATTAATGTGATGACACCTTTCATAAAGCACAGATATGTGCCCACAGGTAGAAGTTATCAATGCAAAGTGTCACGTGTGTTGTTTGTTTTAATGAGCCTTTACAGTTCCTGAATTGTCTAACCCTTTCTCACGTTGTTCACAGAAATGTAACCTGGAATAGTTTAGCTATCCCGGACACACACTGCTCACCTGAGCGTGAAGAAGGCTACCAGTGTCCCCCAGGATTTAAATGCATGGACCTCGAAGACCTGGGACTTAGCAGGCAAGAGCTGGGCTACAGTGGCTTTAACGAGATAGGTCTGTCCTGCTGGTAAAGCACGTTTTCAGTTTCTATTTTACAATGTTTATGAAATGGAGAGAGAGAGCCGTATAACTGAGATGTCATGTTAAGACTGGCTGTTGTATTTTAGAAGCAACAATGCACATTTCAATTGCGCGTCTAGATTATTACATGTTCTGCTTTAGAGTCCGTCACAGACAGTGTATTCATGGGGCTTCGGCAGTGTCTGTCAGAGTTGAATGTTTCTTGTTTTGAGTCTTTAATAAGAGCATGAAAAGGTCATTGTTGAGCCATGTTCAGGGGTGGTTGACTCAGAGATAAGCAAGATGTGATTTCCTTGCACATTTCATTATGTCCTGCTAAACAAGGTGAGTCTTAACTAAGTGGCACGCCGGGCACGGATGACTGCGTGAGGACGGAGAAGTGATCCTGCAACTGAAGGTGGCTACGGAAACACTTAATAGCAACTTTATAACAGATATAAGGAAATGCTTGCACATGAGTCTGATGTGCTCAAATGTACATATTTGCAAATGGCTTGTCCTATTAAGTTCTGAAATGTGCTATTTCACACAGTAGGGAAAGAATGTAGCGTCTGCCATTTAGTTGGTTTCATTGCATGTGTTTCCATTCTATATAAGCTGCTTATATTTCATTATTGCAGAAAAAAAATGGAATTCCAGCAATTAGATTATGCCTCAAGCATTTGTCTTAGTTTAGACTGCTATAACAAAATACCGTCGTTTGGGTGTATTGGCTTCTGGTGAGGACCCTCTCCTTGCCTTAAGGAAAGCTGCTTCTCCTTGCGCTATACTGTGTGGGGGGCACACACAAACAAGCTCTCTGGCCTCTTCTCATGTGGTCACTTGAGAGTCCCACTTCTCAACCTTCTCGGAACTTAATTACCTTTCTAAGTCTTCCCCTCCTAATGCTGTCCTATCCGGCTTAGGGTTTCAGCACCTGAATTTGGGGCAGGGGTAGTATCAGGTTTCGGTCTGTCAAACAAAATAATGAGACTGTACTATAACTGAAAAACATACAAAAAGTGGTTCTTTGAGAACAGGGATCATGATCAGATCCACGACCAAGGGGCTGTCTCAGGGTGCCCCATGAGGGATAGGGCGAGGCGAGGGGTCATAAAGTTTCAAGCTGGAGAGTGGTCTTGAGAGGTCATTGTTTGGAAACTTGGGTTGGTAACAGGCGCCTTAGACTGAGAGCTGTGAGCGGGTGCGGTGTCTGGTATCAATCAGCAGATGGCCTTCCCCTTCCTTTGCAGTTGCCCATGAGCAGAGTTGCTATTCTTTTCTCCACAGTAAGGAGAGGCCAGAGGGGGAGTCCACTGTAGTCCCCTGTAGGGCAAGAGGGAGGCCAAGTCAAAGTAGGTTCCCCAAGTCCATAATAGAATTGTTATTGAAATTGTTTGGGAAGAAAATTAAGTTTTCCTTTAAGTTTGAAGGCTCAGGTCCAGACACTTTTACCCTTTACTTCAGAGAAGCTTCGATGTATAATAAACAGTGCTGTGTTCTTTTGGAAGCAGCATCTATTTCCTGGCTTTTAATGTGCTTTGTCTCCCGGGTGGGCTGGACAAAGGGAGGTCTCATAGCTAGAGAAGAAGACATCAGTTCCAGGCAACCCTGAGTGGCAATTGCCACCAGCCCTTCCATGGTGACAACTTTCCCTCCTCATAAGAAATGACTGATAAATTCTACTCCCACCCTTTTGACCTCACTATTTTGTGATGTGAGCAATGAGTGTTTAACTACATATATCTTCTATTAGAAATATATTTAAGTCAGGTCTCATAGTAAATCAAATTATTTACATTGTACTTAGAAATTATACATTCCATAATATCTAGTTTAAATTTAATAGAAAGTATAGGTGCTGCAAGAATCATCCTAAAAGAGCTAGTGAAATTCAAGCAAATATGTATTATAAAATAGCTTTAATGATTTCAGTTTACTTTCTAAATAAGAAGATTCAACTTGAACAAAAAATATTGACTTCATAATCTAAAATATATCAAATTTCTTTTTCAAGAAACAGCCAACCAAATGGCTGTATGTTCTAAGCTTTAAAACTTGCAAGTCAGAGAAATCATATTCATTTTTAATGAGTAATAGCATTGTTCAATAAGTCTTCAGAAGAAATTGTCTTTTAATGTATTATGCTTTACATTAAATACATATGTTCTTATTAAAATGATAAAAATCTGAATCAGCTTGTTAAAGATCACAGTTTGATAGGGAACTGTATTGGTGAATGTCAGGAAAAAAATCCATTCACACATTGCTGGTATTGTATAAAAAGTTACAACCCAGTGGCCATAGGTGAATATAACTTACAAAAATTAAGTACACAGAGAAAGCTGGAGGCCATTTAGTCGTTTAATGATAGTAAACAGATAATATGATAATGTTAAATATGTAATGTTATAATGCTTTATTACTACAAAAAAGCTGAAAAACAAATAACAAATGAAAATCCTGTTCTTACCCTGAGCTCAGTCATAGTGGCATAATGAACTCCCATCTCAGTCTTTGAGTTTCAGAAAGGAGATATGAAGGACTTGCATCGATTGAAGGGTACTTTCCTGCCAGATGAACCAAACCACAAAACTACAGACTTTGGAACGAGCATAAGACTGAACTTGGGCTGGAAACCACAGAAGTTGGTCATTAAAAAGTGAAGGGATCAAAGTGAGAGAGATCACCGGCCCTGGACTCTGGTGGTGGGTGCGGGTTGGTCTACACATTGATTGAGGGGTGGCCCCATTCTCTTGAAACTTATAGAAGATTATACAGTAATCATTCATGAAAAAGAAGTGTTAGAAGTAAGTTTTGCAAGTGACATCCTTACATTTCGGTACATGTTCGCTGTACTCTGACTACTCTGAGTGGCCTTCCAGCATTGTAGCTGGAAATCTTCTCTTCTCTTTTGGCCAGTGATGCTGTTTCCTATTTCACAAAACTTTAGGAACCAACAGACTCCAGTGTAGTCTCTTAGGTTTATCTGATTTTCAAACCCATCTTCCATGCTTTTTCCTTGTTTCAAAGTGCAGGGGATATTGGGGAGTGGACCATGGAGTTTCAGGGAGGTGCAGGAAATCACGGATGTGGTGAAACTTAATGGAATAGACGTGGAGGGCTGTGTGGACAGACTCGGGCTCCCTAACAGCCAGCCATTTGTGAGATAATTCAGGATGTGTCAGAGCCTGACGAGCTGATTTTGTAGGGACTTTCTGATATGTACCCGTGTCTTGTATGGAGAGGCTCCAGCATTCAGGAATTAGGCTCCCCCTCCCTGCAGAAGAAGCTTCTAATCCTTTCAAATCATAATGCTAATCAGATCGTATTCTGACCATTTAAAATGCCTAACTCCAAAGTGCCGTAGTATATTCAGTTTGATTCATCTGTCTTCACTGTGACTTATGTCTTCAACTAATGTAGGGCAGAATCTCTTTGAGGAAGAAGGCCTCCTTATAAAGTGTAGGTTTCAGGGTAGCAATTCTAGGAAGGAATCGCCCTTGGGGCAGCAGACCCCTCTAAAGCACTAATCTTACTGTAGCCCTACTGTTTATTTGCACATTTATCTCCCAAGGATTTAAGGGCCTGGAAAACAGGAAGCCTGTCTTTTCATCTTTATATCTCTAGGGCCCAGCAAAATACTTGCCTCCAAAGAAGACTCTATAAATATTTGCTCATGGACTGAGTTAAGTCTATGCCCTTTTGATTTTGTTGGTAACCAGTCCTGTTTGTGTTAGGAGTTAGAGACATAATAAGAAACTAAGTTGTTTTCTTGCTGTTCTTTTCCCTGCTTTTGTCTGTTTTCCTAGGCAATATTCAGTATTCTCTAGGACTTCCTCTTCTCTGCAAGATTAATTTGATCTGTTTGCTTTTTCTCAAGGGGTGATTGAATCGTCATCATATGGCTAATGGTTAGATAATGAAATGGTGACTTTCAAATGGTTACTGTCATTTAGATTGAAATTGATAACTGCTTCCTGTTTTTCTTTATCTATGTAGATATACTGTAGTATTTTAGAGGACTATTGTTAGCGTTCATATGGAAATAAAAGATAATATTTTTCCCCAAAATTGAAGAAATGATTAAACGTGCAATTTTTTAAGGACACCTTCTCTCTGCAGGCAGTTGAGTTTAAAACACAATTAGGCACTTAATTGTGCATATAAATTTGGCCCCTGTACTTTATATATATGTAATCATGATTAATTAAAAAGAACCACATTTCCTTTTCTTACTCATTAAATTATTATGCGATACATTGAATTCCAACTCATTTATAAATTTCATGAATAAGTAGCTTCATGTCTCATTAAAATTTTATATTGATGATGTTGAAAAACTTTATTTTAAAAATATATTAAAAAACAGAGTCATTAAGTAGAAAAAATTGCAAGGAGTAATTTGTGAGAGTGCAATATAAAGACATCCTTGCTTCTCAGAAATTATCTAGACATCAAAGAGACTGAGAAACAGAAATGCAATTTCCATATTTAAGGACTCTGAAAAAAAGTCTGTAAACCACACATCAGAGGACCAGAGTCTAACAGAAATCTTTTTGAAAGAATTCTGGCTACTGAGGATTTATACAGAGCCAGCAGAATGCCAGTATCCTTCAATATAGAATGTTCTGGAAGCAGCAGACCAGGAGCCTAAGGGAAAGCCTATTTGTGCAACTCGCTATGGATGCTTCCTGTGTCCCCTGTGGCATCATCCCAAGGTAGGGGCCCTCCTTCCTGCAAGTGTTGGTAGAGGAATGGAGGACACTGTGGTGAGGGGCCCTGTTGAGTGTGGGGAAAGAAAGACTAATCTCAGGGTTTCAAATCAGACTGAACCTGAGGATGGCCCGCAGAGTCTTTTCAAGAGCACTGTGGCAGGGGAAAGGAGTGTGGGCTTCATCTTCTTGTCCCAATGCCCATCCAGCTGTGACTTACTCCTGCCCTCATTTGAAGTCCCAACCACCCTATTATAATTCAGCTACATAAATCAGATCTTTATTACACTGGTCCCAAAGAATTACTGTACCACCCAGTCCTCTAAAGATTGATGAACAACTAAAATCTGCGAGCCCTCCGGATAAAAATCCAAACAGAAAGGCCATTGTGTAACAGGGACATGTTGAGCCCCTGAGGCATTTTCTGGACCCACCAGGAAGGAGACAGATTAGCCCCCTCCAAAACTGCATGATTGAGTTCAAAGGAAAGTACTAATTTAAAAACATCGTATTTATAAGATTACAGCTTTAGTACATTTAAAACTGAAAAGATTAAGTTATGTAAGTTAGAAGATTGCCGAGGATGAAATCCTGAGCATGTGCGTCCAAAGGGTACAGTTGGTTCTAGTAACAATTAAAGTTAAGGCATATATCTTAGTAGAGTTGCTGGAATTCAAGGCTGAAGAAAGGTTTCCAGAAGGCATTGGGCATCCGGGGGGAGAAAAATGATCACATGCAGTCTAACTGGACCAGCAGAGAGGCTGGCAACTTTGTGTTAATATTTAACTCTAGTCCATGCTGATACAGTGCTTATAAAGTCCTGAGGAAAATAACATGGCAAATATGTTTATTATTTTTAAAGAAGCAAGAACTCAGAGACATGATTTTACATGAAATCTTCTTGAAGACATTCAAGCCCAATCAAAGTTAGCCCATATCTGTTGTGAAAGCAGAACTAATGCACCTAGAATTTTCAGAATACCACGTGAATATTATAGATTTTGATGGTGTACGAGAGAAGTGTAATGATACTGATGTTCTTAACATTTATACTTAGCAGTAAAAATAAAAGTATCACTTTATGTGACATATGAATCATATATTGGAGACATAGGTCTCCTTGTCGTGAAACTGTATTACCCAGTCAAAAATGACTTTACAAAAATTCCCTAACTCAAAATAACAACTCTGTGGTTTGGATCATGGCTGTCTTATATACTTGGGTGGCAATTTTTGTAAAGTAATGAATGTTTCTTGCCTCAGTGATCTCATCTGTGAAATGGGGTAGGAGATAGACCTATCTGACAGAATCGATGTAAGAAGCAACTGCACACACACTGAGTCGTAAGTTAGAGGCTTAGTGGCAAAATAGAACTGCATCTTTGTGCTATTTGAGAAAAATGTCAACATTAATCCTTTAATCAGGGAGGACAGGACATATTTACTTTGAGATTAACTCTCACTGTTGATATTATTCCCTGTCACCCTCAGTTTTGCAGGTAGGGACACAGAAGTGAGAGTCACTCCCAAGAGTCCCAGATGTCCACTAGAGTTTTCTGTCCCCTTTCACAACCTTTTCACATTTCAGATCAGTGTTTAATGAAGAAAAAAATGAGAAGAAAGACTTTGCAATGCTTAGTTGTATTCTTAATTCTGCGGAAAGCTTGCCACAGTCACCTTTGTGAGAAACAGATGGACAGATGGAGAAAACCATTCAGCAGGTGTGACAGGCCAGTTGGAAAAGAGACAACAACTCTGTCATTCACAGGAAAGGAATCACAATAAATGTCATTAAGCTTGCAATTTACTTGTGATCTTTCAGATGTAAGTAAGAAATTGGCTGCAGGAGATGAGTGAAAAGTAATGTTCAGGTAGTGTTGGGTTCAACGGTCTGGTAAAACACACACACAAAACATGTTCTGTGTTGATAGGGTGACCCCAAGACATCATTTAATGAAAAGATTCATCCTGGGAAGTCACTTAGGAATCAGGTAGGTATCAGACTTTGTTGTTGTTATCAACTTTTAGAATCATAAAAATAAACACCAGTTTTTTAAAAACTCAGAATAAAACAAAACAGATGGAAACAATGAACATCAAACGGAAGAAGACCATTAACAAGAAGAAACTATACACAGGATATTCTGAAAATAACGAATAGCTAAGATATATAAATTATACATGTTTTTCACATTATGTGGACTATATATAGTGGACTGTTTTTCCAAGTCGTTATACACATTAATCAAAGAAAGAACCAGTAAATAACAAACACTCTGTTCTTATGGTGACTAATTGTCCAACAGAGTCTTAATGTAATTACTCTCATTACTCCTGACAACCATAGCTATCATTTATTGATTGCTTATCTGTCACCAGGCAAAAGGATCTCTATATGTTGTTTTTTTAATCCTCATAATAAACCCACAAATGTCATTATCTCCAATTGATAAATAAGGAGAAGGAGATGAGAAAGATCTGATTTGCTCAGAGTCTCACAGGAATAACACATGGAAGCCAAGGCTTGCTGTCCTTGCGCTGAGGTCAAAGAAAGCCTGTCTTCTCCAACTGCATTATCTGTGAAGTTGGCCGTTCCCTGTGAAAGCCATCATTCCCTGTGAAAGCCATCCCCTGTGGTAACCACCATTCCCTGTGGTAGCCACCATTCCCTGTGAAAGCCATCATTCCCTGTGGTAACCACCATTCCCTGTGGTAACCACCTTTCCCTGTGGTAACTACCATTTCCTGAGGTAACCACTTTCCCTGTAGTGGCAGTCATTCCCTTTGGTAACCACATTCCCTGTGGAAGTCACCATTCCCTGTAGTAACTGTCATTTGCTGAGGTAATTACGTTCACTGTGGTAGCCATCATTCCCTGTGGTAAGCACCATTTCCTGTGGAAGCCACCATTCCCTATGGAAGCCATATTCCCTTTGGTAATCACCATCTTCTGTGGTAGCCACCATTCCCCTAGGTAACCATAGTTTCCTGTGGCTCAGTAGGACAACTGGTCTATTATAAAGTCCTTTTTATGATAGAGGAAGATAAATGTCCTTCACCATAGTAACCCGCCAGATACCTTGCCTTCTCTTGTCATGAATTCTTTAGAACTGAGAGATAAGTGCAAAGAGAGGTGATTTCCACTGCCAACTGAGGCCCACTTGAGGCAGCTCTCTGCCTTTAACCTTCACCTTGCATGTTGTTTGACAGAGTTGGTGTATAATATGTGATAGTTATATATAGGTATCTAAGTACAACAAAAATATACCTGAGAGGCAATTAAAAATTATTAATTGAGCTGTGGACTTTTGGGCAAGGGTTAGAGGAAGTGGCAGCAAAAATGAGTAAGTATTCCTTTGAAACAAAATGATGTGGTAGACATATATATGCTAGAATATGAGAGAAAATAATGAAAACAAGAAAAATAGACTATTTGATATATTGTTGGTTCACACATATGTGTTCACCCTCATTATGATGTTTCCCATAGTCATTTATAGCTACATGCATGTATTTCTTCTGTGCATTTGAATTTACTTTTTCTTTCCCTTGAGATATGAATAATTTTTCAATTAACCAATTTAAGATGATTTTGAAAATGTACACCGATTAATTGCCTTATTAGCAATGTGACATAAGGAGCTTTTACCTTATTAATAGAGTATTACCTTTTAATTTAAAACAAAACAAAAAAAAAACACCACAACAAAGTTTTCCTTATGCGCCTTCTGTAAAACACTTGGTAGAAAAATGACAGGTCAGCAGCATCACAGAAGTTGAAATGTGGATTTTGGATACAAATACAAACTTAAAGTAATGACTTTTCATCGGTAAATATTTTTCCTGGCAAGGTTAAATTAGTTGAGCCTTTCAAGAAAATGAAAATTTGTAGAGTAGACTGCATCCTACCAGATTCTTACATACTACTCCCAGGTCATTTCTGAAGAAGGCTATTTTGGGGGTATTGAAAATTTGGGACGGGTATTTTTTTCCAGAGGAAAATGTGCTGTAGCTGTTTTTCACTCTTGTGATCTTTTCCTCCCTTGACTTTGGGTATATTGGCTTCAAGATAGAGAGTTAGCTCCCTGTGTGACTCATAAATCAGTTTTATTACATATCGATGAGAAAGAAATCAATTATTTTCATTACTGGTATTATTTCATGCTTGGAATTACTTCTATATCTTCCTGAAATAGGATTAACAAGGAAGACTCCACATACACAGAATTCGTGTTTCAATTTTAACACAGGGCTTGCTTTGCTTTGAAATTCCTCACTATGCTTTGTTTTCTTCAACATTCTATAATTTTTACATTTTCTCTCATTATATCTGACATTAAATGTGGACATAAAATATGATGAAAGAAAATTTCTTTCATTCAGCTAATGACAAGGAAAAACTGAACTTTGTTTATGATGCTGGTAACAATGGTTTCATCAGATTTAAATGATATTAAACCATATTTCATGCTACTCTGTGGTATTGGAGGAAAAGCTTACAAATGAATAGAACATGGAAAATTATTGTTTATCTATAAATATGATTTATCACAGACTGTGCATTTTTATTGTAGTTGCAAAAAAGTCGTAGTAAAGACTAATTTGCAAAATCTGTAATTGAGATTTATAATGCTTTGAGAAAAGCACCAAAGGGTTATTTTCCTGGCATTAATCTTGATGTTTAGCATTGCCAGTGGAATGCTTATTGATTTTTATGAAAATACATATTGGAGAGAGTACTAGGGCAAGAGAATTTAACCAAAATGTGCTTTCTTTAAACCTGTTCTATTTCCGTATTTGCCTTCTGAAGGAATTCCCTTCTCATGGGGCACAGAAAACCTG
This sequence comes from Solenodon paradoxus, assembly GCA_004363575.1. Lineage (NCBI taxonomy): Eukaryota > Metazoa > Chordata > Mammalia > Eulipotyphla > Solenodontidae > Solenodon > Solenodon paradoxus. The sequence continues at coordinate 110,916 of RJWH01003306.1, read as the reverse complement.
ATACGTTTGTGTTTAATGGCGGGTAGAATCATGAAACTTCGACAAGAGGAGTACTGGGGAGAGCCTCTGATCAACTGAGGGTGTTTAATTCTTGGGTCCCGACACGACTAAATGCCTGGGGTGTGCAAAAGTATGTGCTCAAGAATTTCTAAGGTACTCAGTCTAGGATTTCATTAGATTCCCAAAACTGTATCATAGACTTATTAAAACTGAAATTAAATAAGCATATCTTATGCAAAATATTAGCAAGAAAGGATGTTTAAAGATAGTAATTGCAGGCATGATTTTTTAAAAAGGATACCACTCTGGTGTTAACCACAAGTGGCCAAGTCTTTGTTGAATGGATTAGGAAAGGAAGTTGCTGGAATGACTTTCTATCAGATAACCAAGTAATTTTTAGAAGTGGATTTCTGACAGCCTAAAGTCATGAATTTTTTCATATTATATGTATATGGCAATATGCACTAGAAATAACTAATATTTCCAAGAAATTAGCATGCTTATATTTTAAGTATAGATTATAAAAATACTTCAAGTAATATGAACTGGAGTCATAGAAAGTAATACATTCTGCCATATAATTCTCTCTCTTCTTTCTTCTTTATGAGTTTCATGGTATTATGTCAAATGCTTTCAGCTGTTTCCTTCCAGACAGATGTTTAAGTGATTTGTGTTGTTTTACTGCAGTAAGCAAGTCTGTGTTGAATACACACTTACTCACACACGGATGTGTCCTATGACCGTATTCTTTAGAAGAGAGACCCAGAACAACTTCTGGGTCAGAGGGTAAGCACGTTTTCAGCAGGATCGATAACTGGCGGTTCGTGTCTCAGGGAGACGATAGAACTTGTAGTCATGCCCTTATTGTGGGAGGGTGGTCTTTAAAGGAGCGCTATCTCTTCGGTCTGCAGCAAGATGTAAGTAAAAACATATCATTGGCTGCATTGTTTCCCCTTCTGAAAGCAGCACTTCCTCCTCCTCTGCTTGAATTCGCTTGTCCTCTTCTTCCCGAGGGTCTCGCTCCCATCTGTCCTATCAGTACAACACCACTGCTTTCCTGCAGCTTCTTCCCTTTGTCTTGCCGGAGACACTGAGGTTCGCGTATGAAAGTTAATTCTTTATTCAGCTTTCCCCCCACTGTTTGGTGTATGTGTGTGATGTATATGGTCTGTGCGTGTGGTGCGGTGTCTGCGTGAGTTGTATATATGATGTGTATGCGTGGTGAGTGTGGTGTGTGTGTGTGTGTGTGTGTGTGTGTGTGTGTGGTGTGGTGTCTGAGTTGTATATATGGTGTGGTGTGTATGGTATGTATGTGGCGTGTGTGTGTAGCGTGTCTGGTATGGTGTGTGAGTGTGGTGTGTTCTGTGGCATGTATATGTGGTGTGTGTGATAGTGTGATGCATGGATGTGTGGTCCTGTGTATATGGCGTCTGAGTGTGGTGTGTTTTATGGTGTGTGTGTGTGTGTGTGTGTGTGTGTGTGGTGTGTGTGTGTGCTGTATATATGTGGTATGTATGTGAAATGCAGTGTGTTTATTTGGTGTGTGTGGAGAAGGCATGTGTGAGCGTTTTAACATTGGTTTGTGTTTGTACCCCGGTGTGTGTGTGTGTGTGTGTGTGTGTGTGTGTGTGTGTTTTACGCCTCCCAATACACTCATCAGGCCCAGAGTGTCTCACCGGGAGGCCTTTTCATAGCTCCCACTGAGCTCACTCCACCCCACGGGGTGGGCTGATCTTGGGTTGGAGAAGTGTATATCATACATATCACTGTCTAAAACCATTCTGTACAAATTATGTAATAGAAAACTTAAATGAAATTCGTGTACAGCTCTAGCCTTGCAGTTTATTATTTATCTGAAATTAAGTGGCTTCCATGTGAGGTCGGAGACACACATGAAACCAGTGCGACCAGACCTGTGTCTTGTGTGGTGTGTTGTGTTGTGTTGTGTTGTGTTGAATGCAAGAAGAGAAGTCCTGTATTCATAATCCAGGAAACTTGCACTGCTGGTAATGGCAGTCTGTGGGCCTTAATTCCCTTGGCATTCTAAACATTTAATTAATTTCAACAATAATAAGTTGCAGAAAAACGAATCATGTCATTTAGGAAGGCCCGCACCCGCTCTTCCCTCAAGGCAGTGAAGTCCCAAGGAAGGCAGCCCTCTGTCTCCGAGAGAGGAGGTTCTAATGTGCGAGCCTGGTGAGCAAAACTGTGCTGGAAGGGACAGGCCCTCCTCTGGGGAAGAAGGTCTCCGGCGCTTGCAAATGTATTTCCAACCTGTGCCCCATGGAGCCGTCAGAAAGAAGGTGGCATCCACCTGGCTAGCTCAAGACTGGAGACAGGAAGCTCCTTCCTTCTTGTTCTTTATTCTCCTGCAACTACCAGTTTCCACGCCCTGAGGGCTAGGGATGCAGGGATCAGAAGGCGGCACATACTAGACATACTAATCCATGCTCCATAGTCCAGCAAATTCACCAAAAGCTTCATGTTTTTACATGTAGTTTTAGAATGTTCATAACATGTTGCAAATTTTGTTTCTTTGATCTCGTTATGCACCTATTTTATATTAAGAGTATTTCATGCATTTTCAACATTCTTAAAATTTGATAATTCTATATTTACAGGGATCTTTATTTTCACAGAGGTTCTGCTCTGGTGGTGATGTTTGTAGTACTGTTCATTGCTGTGCCACCTGATAAGACAATATTCAGCAGTTATTTTTGTAAAGAGAAAACCCAAGGGAAAGTGAGAATGGAATCAAATATAAGCGTGGTAGTTACTGAGCTCTGAGAATCATTCTGATGGATTATATTTGGGGTTCTTACCCCTCTTAATATTAATTATAGTAAATATTCAGATACTTTCACCTTCCGTATAAGTACTTTGCCAAATACACAAAAAATAAATACATTTTAAAAACCCTACTCTGAAATTACTTAAGCATAAAGCAAAAATTTTTCTTCAGCAATGCTGACTCCCATGTGTCTAGTAAACATGAATCTATATTTGCACATGGAGCTTTATTAGTTAATTTGAAAGATAGTGGTGACCCCAAACCTTGACGCAAACAGAAGAGGCGCAGTCTTTCTCCGCCCCTTCATTCTGGTTCCTGTGAATTTCTTAGCCCAACGGAGATTGGTAAGGTGACATTACGTAAATTTTGGAAGCAAGACCCCCAGATGCCTGGCAGCTTCCTGTCTGTCCACTGGGGTGCTGCTCTAAGACATCTAGGGAAAGAAGTCGGGTCTCACCCACAGAAGAGCGAGAGGCCATGTGGGGAATGGTGGCCCTCACTTGACTGCCAGCCCCAACTGACTGACTTGTGAGTGACGGCCCCTCAGATTCTGTAACTCCGATGACCTGCCAGACAGGAGCCATGTGCATGGCCCACGTGGGACAGCAGGAGTCACCTCTTCGACGCTAGCCTAGATTCTTCCCCATAGAATTTTGAACCAATAAATGGTGGTTGAGTCCACTTTTGCACTGATTTATTATGCAGCAAAACATAATTGAAAAAACCCTCATTTTACCAAAGAGAAAACTGGAGGCGGATATGATATTAAGCTGCATAGCTCAGTCCACGTAGCATATGGCCAGTCAGGGGTTCAACTCAAGTCCGAATTCAACTAAATCCAACTAGTGATCTATACTCCAAACTATGCCTCTCAACTATATTCTGTATCTTCCAAAACAAACCAGATTGCATTTCTGAGGGCAAAGATAGTCTGAGAGATGTAATTTGCTTGCCAATGTGTTGCATTTGTAGGGCTTTTGAATTCAAGACTATTCTGGAAACTTGGTATTTACAGTTACCATCTCTGAGCAGTGATTCCAGTGAGGATTGTGTTGGTAGTGCTATCCGTTCACTTACTGACACATCAAATATTCGTTGAGAACCTAATTCGTGTTAGGTAGTGTGTTAGCGCAGAGAGCTCCTGGGTGTGCACTGATACACAATCAGAGATGGATGATATCAGCCCTTCGTTTTATTAAAAATTCATTAGTGCTTCTAAGTTGATTTTCTTGTTAAAGGCTGACTTGTTCTAGGCTTTGGAATGCCAGTTGCGAAATTAATTTTTTTGGCCTGCCAAAGCTTAGCTATGCTAGATTTGAAGAAATTCATATTCAAACAAGATTTGCCATTGAGTTGTTGTTGTTTTTTAAGGGAAAATTGTGGACCGAACAAAAAATAAACGAAATACAGTCTAAACTTTGTTAATTAACAAGAAAAACTCATTTAGGTATCTGCAGAATGTGATCAAACCCTCAAATCTCAAGCCTGTTTCTAAACTATAACAATTTTCTTGTCTTCATCGGCTTAGAAGGAGTGTTTTGTGCTCAGTCTTGCTGGTCGTGGCGCACTGAATTTATAAAGTGTGGAAAGTGAGTCCAACACAAACAGGAATTGAGTCATAATAATGGAGGACACATCTTGCGTGTTCTTACCATTTTATGTCCTGAGCACGACACAGTTTGCCTGCAGAGGGGACACCTGCAGGGCTCATTAGTCTGCAGCTGTCTGCGATCAGTCTGCAAAGGCTACAAGGAAAATCAGCCACAAGAATGCAGCCTGCACCAGGCTGGAGAGTGAACAAAGGAAGGAGCCTTTGGGGAGGGAAAGTACGTTTTGCAGAGTTGTGAGGACCCTAAGCTGGGACCTGGGAGGAAAGTCTGGCATCGAGGGGCAGCAGCTGGCTGTTTGATGTGAGAGGCAGGATTCAAGAGGACTTCCGAACTGTTGTGTGGCACAGAGACCTTTAAGCATGCTAGTAAGGGACTAGTGTGACACTATGCCAAGCACTGTAAGAGGGACTGTGGCTTAGATCAGCTGCCCTGACATGCAGAGCCACCCTTCAGTGTGTCAGCAAACCTGAGGACCTTTGGTCATCTCTGCTGATAAATGGAGACGCTTTCTAAAATGAGCCCTCTGGTTCATCTCTTACCTGTGGTCGGCCTCTTGATCTGTCATGCCTGTTGATAGCACACATCCTACACAGATGTAAACCACCGTGAAGACAGTAAATAGATAGACCAGCCACCAAGTGAGCACCTGGGAAGACCTGAGATTAGGTAGATACATTGTTTGCATGTTCATTATTAGTGCAATTTGTCCCCTCGGATCTGCCCTGAACTCATGGAAAGTCTCCAGAACAGTTTTTCTTCCCTGCCAGATTCCATGAAAAGAGCTCTTTTTTATAGCTCATGAATTCTAACCAATAATTGAACTAATTCTGTTGCGCATGTAGGTAGAGGATTTACGTAGGAGACTTTATAGACTTCATCTTTGGATTAAGCTAATATTTTAGGTATTTGATTTTGGTTTTTAGGGCCCCCCCAGCTTTGAGTTACAATTAATATGTAACATTTGTGTGAGTTTGAGGTGCTTAGGTGATGATTTGATACATGTACATATTGTGAAATGATTGTAACGTAAGGTTAATTATAGTTGTTAAATTATTGACTTTAAAACAATCACCATGCAGTAAGGAAATACAACCTTAAAAATAAGCTTTGAAAAGGATATAGAACATATAGTTAAATTTGTCGAATTAATAAGTTACATTGCATTGTTCACATCATGAATTTTTGAGTACAGATTGGTAATGTCAGCAGATTATGCAATTAAATTTATAATTTGTTTGGCAAATCTTGACAGCACTGAGACATTTATTCTAGTAAGGACAAATGGCTAAGATGTGTCATTATGAGTTATTTAATTCTTGTCATCTACTAAGAAATTTGGCAAGTTCGTTATTTATAATTCCTAATGTCCTGTCTACTAGATTAATTATCAGTCAACTAATGTTTGGTGTACTGATACAATTAACAGTAAATTGTTTTATGTTAAATAAGCCTTTGCAAATGAAATCACATTATTGAGTTAAGACAAATTGTTATATATGATGAATCATGATTGTTATTTTGTTGGAATATATTTTTAATATTTTTAAAGACTGATTCAAAAAACAGACTAATTTTTTAAAATATGTATACCTAGAGATGTTTAACCTATTTTCAATAATTTCACAACAGCTGAAACACATGACTCCTACATAAATCATACATAATAGAAATTGGGGGTGAAACTAAATATACTAGGTCATGAATTCCAACCTTCTGCTAAGACATATTCAACTTCAAATAAAAGACACATCAAACATAAAAACAGATGATTTCTCTGATAGTCTGTTTAAAGAAAGCAAATTAATGGACTGAAAATATTTTTTTATACGACTGTTCTCTTGGGATTGCTATAAAACCATACTTGAAAGTAAGGAATTTTACACCAAGATTGATAAAGTTATTTCATATTTAGCCTGGCATTTGTCACATATTTTAAAGTGTGGGGTAGACTTTGTCAGATAATTTGCACGTTATCATTCATACATTTATATCACTGCATTGTTTTACTACGTCTAATGTATATCCATGCAGTGTCAAGTAATTTGCATATAAAGGAGTCCTGAATATACAATTGCAGATCCCTCTGTGTGATTCTCTACATCCCACATGATTGTGTGGCCTCATATATATACAGAAACATGAAGCTAGACCCAGTCATGGATACTGAGGTAATGCCGTTTAAAAAGATAAATTTTGGGGGAAAATCCTGTAAGTGTACAGGTTTTCCTTGACAGTGAAAATAATCCGTGAGTAGATATTGTATCTCTTCTATGTTTTGACTTGTAAAGAGCTTCTCTAAAACTTCAGTGTGAGAGTATTGACCTTAGAATACATGTTCCTTGAAATAAGAAATTCAAGGACATAAATATTTTTATGTTAAATCAACCAAGTTTTGTTTTTTGATGATTAAGGCCAATTTTAAGCTCTCTATATCTTCAAAATAATATAATTATGAGTTTTATCTGTGTCCTCTTAGACTTCAACTCATCTGCGTGAGTATGTGTATGTATGTTGACATAGAATGTATGTAATATTACTTACATAGTATTCACGTAAGTCAATATGCATCTGTTTTATTTAGTTTGATGACTATATTCTTTTACTCTCTAACTATAGCCTTTATTTGATCATCTTATAATCAGTGGACATCTTTATCTTTTCATTGTAAATATTCACACATGCATTTCCAGTCTGAAAACAGAAAGGCTGGGTGTGCACATTTTTATTTTTAATAATTTTTATTTTTATGTTAAGTAATTTTTAAATTTGTAAGGCTTTATTTTAAATAATGATTTTAATTTAATACATTCCATTTTTTTTTAAATTACTCCTATATACCCCTACTCGTATTGTGAGTATAATTGTTTTCCTTTCAGTGTGTCAGTATTTGATATTATCAGACTTTTCCATTGTAACCAGTCAAATGGGTAGGAAAAGGTATTTTTTTCAATTTTCTCATCACTAACCAGGTTTAAATCAAGTTCAGCATCATTTCATATGTTACTGGACAGTCAGTTTTTTTATTCTCTACTTAATTGCTAATTCATAGCATTTCTCTTTTTTTTTTTTTTTTTTTTTTTTTTTTTTTTTTTTTTTTTTTTTTTTTTTTTTTTTTTTTTTTTTTTTTTTTTTTCATGGGCTATTTATTTAGACATGTATTTTTAGATGCGGTCCAGATCTTTGACATGTCTGTTATTTGTTTCTAGGCTATTGTATTTTAGAATTTATAAAAGTATAAGAAGCCTAGAACTCAGACAGGCACATGAGAATCTAAGCAGATTCTGTCTTTGAAGGGAGATTTGAGGGCGGGGTGGAGTGTCATGGATGGAAGACTTAGCCCAAATGATCAGCGCGAAGTCACAACATGGACACCACAGAATGATATTGTCACCTGTACCATGATGGGGAATCTAACACAGCTGTTCTGTAGACAGGAAGATCTCACTACCATGACTTCTAACCCTGGGGAAGTGTTATGTGAGTGGGAAAAAATAAGGGCCAGGGCGTCGTAATAAGAGGCTGTTAGAATCAAGTGAAAGAGGAATCATTTTATTGTTTATATAGCCTATAATCATAATGAATAATGATAACAAACGGTTGAGAATAAAAGAGGAATAAGTGTAGCAAGAGAGGCACTTTTGACAGCCTTCTCCATTCCTAGAATCAAAAACAAAAAACGGTAAAAGGCATCTGTCTGAAACAAGAGACTGAACGCTGGTGAGTGGGTGGCGTGAAACCTCTGAGCTGGTTCCAAGAACCTGAGAGGCTGGTAATGGGCCATTCCTAGAATCAGCACCTGAAGAGGCAGAAAAACCTCTAATGGAATATAAAGAGAGCATTCTTTTTCCCCCACTCTAATACTCTCCTGCATGAAACAGAACTTTATATGGTAACACGAGAGCACAGCAAGAGCTGCAGTTGAGAGTATCATGGAGTTTCTCAAGTGCCTGGAAGATGCAAAGCTGAAAACCCAGTGACTTCAGGAAAATGTCCCAGAACCTGTGATTTTTACTTTTTAAAAACAGAAATGCAAGATGAGGAAAATCAACCTTACTCTGTGTCTTCATCAGTGACAATCAGCCCCTTTCTAGTGTATTCTTTATTTAAGAATGTTGCCAGCTCAGCTTCCTCGCTTCCTATTCATGGAAGGAGTTGTAATTGGAGACGAGGAAAGTCTTGTAAAATTTTTCATTGCTGGAAAGTCATCACACAAATACGTAAGATTTGCTTTGGGGTAGTTTTAAGTTGAAGGTAGATTCAGATACTATTCAACTCAGCATAATCAGTGCTAACAGGCAGGACGTGCTGGAAAATAGATCTTATTGAGAAACCAAGAAATGTGCATCATGCTGGAATCAGAAATGAGATGAGCGGAGGGGGCACGAGCCAGAGGTCATCGTGGGGGGATAAAAAGAAGTTGATTTTAGGTATTATGTATTCGAGATCTATTTTTAAAAAGCCTATCTAAACATCTGCAAAAGCTTAGGAGATGTAATATTTTTCAGAAATTGTAAAATTTATCTTGATGAATTTTCATAGCGGTGGATTGGCAATTTCATCTAAAAGTAAAACTATGATTAGATTTATAGATTTATTTCCTAATATTAGTAGAGTCCACAATTTAAAAGACATCTAAATTCAACCTGTTTTATATATATATATACATATATACATGTGTGTGTCTGTATATGCATATATTTATATAATATATGCATATATAGACACAAACACACACACACGCAAGCAAATCATTTTCCTACCCAACAAATGGTTATTTTCTGAATGCTACTGTTTGTATAAAATAAGCATGGCTCTAGACTTAAAACATGCTTTGATCCTTACAAAAGTAAAGCACATGCATTCTAGGAATATGTGAAAATATGGTCAATGGTCAATGGTCAGTATTTTGACCATGATTAAGTTCCTTTGATTTAGAGAGAAATGTACTTCCTGAGTATTTTATTATTTAACACAGAATGTTTCATCTTCCAGAAGGCACCTCCACCCTGGAGGGTCTATGTAATTCAGCCAAATCATCTTAATTGCCGCCATCACCAAGGGGACGCAGGGATGGGGGCTAAGAATCACAGGCAGGAGCGAGAGGATTTTGAGGTCCTGGTGATGAGACAGATGACGGTAGCAGGTTAGCAAAGGCAGTTGAGCCAAAAGGGGAGATTTTCTGAACACTTTGGTTTATTTTTTTCCCAAGGAACGTTCAGGGAGGAATGAAGGCCAGTAGGCAGATAGGCAGGCAGAGAAGAGGAAGAAATGTTTTCTTTTTCTTTTATTTAATTGTTCATAGTGGTTGTTGTTTTCCCACCATCTGGCATTCGAACCCAAGCATATGTGGACTGAGCTCTTTGAGAAGTGATTGACCCAACCCCTGCTCCACCAGGGCACGTGCATCTGAACACTGTCAGTCAAGCTGCACCCTGGGATTCTCTCACTTGCTGCATTGCATTCCCCTTCGCCTTCAGCTTGAGGTTCATTCCACCTGCAATCAGTTCCCCTCCAGTTGTGCACACTTTTTTTATTGCCAGTTTAGATGACAGCAGCACTCATGATAGCTTTCCCATGTTGGGTGCTCACTCGATTTCAAATGAATTAAAGTTTCCTGTCCTCTGGCTCACATTTATTGAGTTTGCAGGTAGGTGGGGATTTTTTATTTTAGGGGTCGTTTGTTAGCTTTGATGAAGTCCTCGGTGTGTGAGAGCAGTCTTGCTCAGGGTCATAGTCATCCAACAGAGGAGTTAGGTTTCATTGCCTTCACGAGGTTTTGAAAAAATTAAACATTCGTTTTGAATTTTAGGAATCTTACTTAGGAGCTGTTGAAAATGGCAGTGTTACCATTTTTTGTCTTTATTTTTAACTAATTTTATTGAGGAACATGGCATCATGACAGTGTATAGGTTGCGGGTGTGCATGATTGTAAGTCGGTGTCTGTGTGTGAGGCATTAAGTTACCACCTCCAGTCTAGTTCTTCCTTCTTCAGAGACTTGATCCCCTCCACTCAACTTGCCCACTTCCCTTCTTGTAACCACTAATTTGATTTTATTGACTAAAGTCTATTTTTGGTTTATTTGATTCATTGTTTGGTTTCTCGCTACATAGCAGTGAAATCATAGGATTTCTTCTGTCTTTCTCCTTCCGGCTTATGTCACTAAACAAAATTTCCTCTGTGTCCACCACCATCCATGCCGTTAGAAATGGCGGGATTTCATCTCTTTGACAACTGAGTAGTATTCTACTGTGGATAGAGCACGTCTTCTTTACTCATCTGTCTGTGGGCACTTCATTCTTGGCTATTGTAAATAACGCTGCAATGAACATGGGAATGCACTTATCTCTACAAATTACTGCTATTGTGTTTTTAGGGGAAATAGTAGCGGGATAACTGATCATGTGGAATTTTCAGTTACAGTTTTTTGAAGAATCTTCACACTCTTTAATAATGGTTGCATGATTTTACACTCCCACCAACAGTGCAGAAGAGTCCTCTTGTCTCTCATCCTTGCCAACTCATATCGTTTCCAGACTTTTAGGTAATAGTCATTCTCACAGGTGTGAGGGGATATCTCTTTGCTGTTTTGATTTGCATTTCCCTCATAACAAGAGACTTAGAACACATTTTCATGTGCCTGTTGACCAAAACAGTAGTGTTTTCTTGATGAGTTTTTCCTCTGAATCTCCATATATATACATACATACATATATATATGTCTATATATATATATACACACACTTATATATTCATATATATATATATATATATATTTCTTGTCCCTTTAGCCTACTAATGGTAAAAGGCTCAACAAGTACATGGATCTTGGATTTAATGGAAGCTTTCTGCTTAAGAGTCAAGTCACTTAAAAAATCGATGTCAGGTAGACTCTCCCTGCCTAAGAGTTGGAGATGTTTCTTCATATAGTTAGATTTCTCTAATAAAAATGTTAATTTCTGGTGACAGTGGAAAATGTCAAAAGCACCAGCTTTTTACTGTTCTAACAATGTCTTTGGAGACCCTGAACTTTTCAGAAAGATCCATTGGAACAGGGGGATGGTTGTTTGCTGATGCCAGCGGTATCCCGCCTTGCTCTCTGCTAAGCAGCTGTCTAGAGACTGTCTTTGTGTTCTTGTCAGACAGCCCTGCAGACACGCTGCTGCCCCAGGGGTGGGAAGAGGGCCGGGTTGGCCTAGAGCCTCTTAGGACATTTTCTGGACCTAGAAGGAAGTAAACTTAATGAGGTAAACCAGAAGGAGGAAAATAAATCTTCTGATTTCACTCAGATGTGGTCTCTAGAGACAGCAAGCAGACAGATTAGCCAAATCAAACAAAAGCAGACGTTTAATCCGTAAAGTTAAATTGGTGTTCACATGAAGGGGAGGAAGATGGACAAATCAGGTAAAAAGGGTCAGTCTTCTGGTCAGATGCTGATTTAGGAGAGTGCACACCTTAATCCAAAATGACGTTAGGGTGCAGTATTTCTTCAATTAAAAAAGATAAAACAGAAAAAAGATACTTGAAATCTCTTGGGCAGATAGATTGAGCCATAAGGTACTGCTCTCTGCAAACTCACAAAGAGATATTTTTCCCCATCGCTCATGAATCATCTCAAAAGAGTTAGCATTTCAGTGAGTATCAAAAAGTGAGTAAGGAATTTTTAGCTTTTAGCTTTTTTTTTTTTTTTAAAAAAAAAAAAAAAAAAAAAAGAACAACGATACCTAACATTCACGTGAGTTTTGTAAACATTACAATAAAACCAGCACTGCTGAGCCACCAAGCTTGAAGTAACCATCTTTCTGAAACCCTGGGTTCTCTGGGTGCCCTGACTCCTGTACAGCTAAGAGTTTGACAGAAAAGGAAGAAGTGAGTTTCACATTGAGATCACACAGCCACCCCAGTGAAAATGCAGGACTCTAACTGGTTTATTTGATCGGTTGTCTGATAGGGAGTCTGGAGTTACGCTGCTGGGGAGGGTGTGATAGAGAGCAGAGGCTGAGTGTGGGGGGCCAGCGAGACCCATTCATCAGCGACTAGTGGCTGGTGACCAGACCTACCCGTATGGGCTTAGATCACGACACTCTTGTGGGAGCCACCGAATTTTCAGGATGGTGCTCATTTTTCACGTGTAGATGGGTGAGCCAGTGCCTAACAGGGCTGAGTCATACCAGCATTCTCAGCTTCATGATTCTCTAGCATGTCCAGAGGATAGCTAGTTCAAGTTTAAAATGGCTTGCCATCATCTCGTACCATTTTTTGTGAATCCTTACTTAGAAAGATGTTCCATAGCAAACATTATTTGTGTCAATAATTATATTTTCTTAAAATGACTTTTGATAAAATAAGTGGACAGAAATGTTCAAGATCCAGAACAGCCTTTCTAAATATTTGACTTACCAAGGGGTAATAGGAAGCCCTTTAAATTCTCCCAAACTAAATTTGATTTTGGTTGATTGATACCAAACCCTAAAGGAGGAAATGTAGGGAATATTGTGCATTTCAGTTATGCGTGTAAGAAGAACTAGAAACATATAGGTTAATTATGCTAGGTAGTTACAACAATTTATTTTAAAATTAAAAAGACATTGAACAATCTAAAAATAACCTCAAATATTTAATATCATAAAATGACTTAATTACCTACAGCCAGCAGTAAAAGTTTTCCTCAAATAGTTATTCTGTGGTGATCCACAGAACGACATAGTTTTAAATTAGCAAAACCAACCAAATTTTACTCGTCCCAACCTTTGGATTTTTTAGAAAGGGAACATAAAACTGAATGCTGTTTGTTTTTTCTTTTGCAATATATGCAAGAAATTCAAACAGGAACTTTCCAGGCAAAGGTATAAAAGGGTATATTCTTTGCAAGAAAGCATAGCGCTGACAGATGGCTACACCTTCCAGCCAAGAAAAATTTAGTGTTTGAACCTAGTAAAATGGAAAGTGCTCATTGCGTGTCAGGATAGATGAATGTTGGAAATAAGGTGTCCTTGAAAACATGGCATCAAAAGGTAATTTTGAGGACTTGCCAAGCTGTGTCTGCCCAAGTAGACAGGGTTGGCCAGGCCAGAATTCTGTTCAACAGAGGAAGCATCTAGAATCCCTGGGAGTCGCTCTCACCCAAGCGTGTCTCTCATGGGTTAGCACGTGTGCTTCCTAAGTCCTCTTCTCTGCGGGTCTCTGTGTTCTGTTTAGATTAGGGTCATTTGATTTAGAGAATGGTATCTAATTTGGTCTGTTTGCTCATTAGTCAGAGGAATTAGACTTTATTGCTATGAAGAAGAGGAGGAAGATGAGAAACATACATTTTGTTGAGAGGAAGATGACTGGGTACCATTTTACACTTTATAGAGTGTCTTTGAATATATTAAGTTGCTTCACTGTGCAGACTAAATTTGATTTGTTTTTATGATCAGTGTTGTAGCTCTCACTGCACCTTGAGCACTGGGTGGCTTAGCTGACCTTCCAGTCTGAATAGACTGCATGACATGCGAAGAGGACAAGGAGGAAAGTAATAACCGCTCCCATGACCAGTTATGTCAGGGAAGATGCTGGGACTCAGGAGAGACCAGGAGCATATTAAATAAGAAGGAAAAACTACATGGGCAATTTGAAAAGACTGGATCAAGTCTTAGCATGTCTGAGTGCCCACCTTCGCAGTGACTGTTAGTTCTCCTCCCTTAGGAAAAGAATATGCTTTTTCATACAGTAGTTCCTCATCCCCGTTAAGGGGACCCATTCCATGACCCCCAGTAGATGCCTGAAACCAAGAATAATAAAAAAAATTACACATACTATGTTTTTCTTATATATACCAACCAATGATAAAGTTTAATTTATAATTCAGGCACAGTAAGAGATGAACAAAAATAACTAGTGAGGTTGTAACAATATTCTGTAATAAAAGTTACACAAATGTGTGCTGTCTCTCTCTCTCTCTCTCAATATCCAATATCTTATTGCCCATAATATATTTTACCTAAGTTGATCTCATGTAACAAACCACAAAAAGTGAAAGCCAACCAGGCGGACCCTTGTATCTGTGTTTATTATACTTATGAAACATTATTATTAGAATAATTGATATTAATCATTGTCATTAGAAATCAGTTTCAAAGAGTAGATTTCTAAATGACTTTTTTTTGGAGAGTACCTATGTTTGTGGGGCAGTAGGCAAATTCTTCGTAGGGCAGTTTTCCTCTTAAATGAGTAGAGTGTCTCCTTGAATTTTCACATAGAAACAATATAGGTGAGATTGGTCATCAGCTCTGAATTCATCTATGCTGCGGTCACTAAGGATTTCGCCATCGTTTCTGAAGGAGAAAATGTGAAATACCTTGTTGGAATTAAATGCTACTGGGTCTTTTCTTCTAGTAATTCTGTCTACAATGAATCAAGTAATCAACAGCTACCTAATAAAAATTACAAAAAGAAAAGTAAGAAGATTGGAATCGATAGCCTTTTAGAGGTCAGTGTTGGCCATTGGCATTGCTGTTTTCTCATTCTAAAGGTTTGTGGAGGTTCTAGACTTTCTAGAATTAATGCTTATTTTCTAACACTAATATTTTTTCTTTCTAAATCAAAGCCATGTTGGCTTTTTGTTGGCTTAATAGTATTTCTCAGTTTCCCCAGTTTTTCTCAAGGTCTACAATTATTTTATTTATTGGGAAATTGCTTGATGCCTGTTCTGTAGAGCTCTTGAACTCATGTGATTAGGACACTTACCCACCTTTCCTTTCTATAATGTCCTTGAATCCGCCATTCCCACTAGCCCCTTCCTGTGTCTTGCCCCGTTTAGTGATTGTCTTCATCAGACATGAGATGAATCACTCCTTTGTCTAATCTAATGCTCCACATTAACAGGCCTCATGACTTGCGAGAGATTTTGCAAATTTCAACTGCATTTGAACTTTGCTTCACACACTGTCTGAAGACCTGCCAACACGACGTTTGGCTATTGCCCATGTTATTTATGAAATGGGAGCTCCTCTGAGAGTGGCCCCTTCTGTCTAGGTACCATCTAGTTTATTGAGGGATTCTTTCATCATTTTTACTGAAGTTATTTGTTTCCGTGTAGAAGAGGTAATAGTCCCTGAGGCTGTTCTCTCTTGCGCTTGGTGCTCTTCTCATCTGCAAAGCTTTTCTTCCTCTTTGATAAGCTCGTCTTCTCTTTGGTTTTCATGGGAGGCAGTTTCTAGAAACCTTTTCACCTCCCCAGCGCCATCCCCCAGCCTCCCGTTGGATGTGTGCATGATAGATGGACCCTCAGCATGAATCTAGGACAAGACAGCCCTGCCGATGTCACAGGCATCCGGATGACGCATTCCATGCCCAACTCCGCTTCCCACCTGTGTCGGGTCCAGCCGTTCCTGGGTGTTCGTGGTTCTTAAGCTCTGTGTCCAAGCCAGATTAGTGGCTTGGAGACTGCAGACATTCACTATGAGCAGCAGACTTAGGAATTTATATTTTTTCCATTGAAAAGTTCTTCTGACATTCGTTCAAGTGGAACAGAGAACTGAGTGACCCCTGGTGCATGTGGGCGACAGGGAATCAGATGTGAGGTAGTGTAGCCCCTGGGAATGGCTGCATATACGAGAGACTAGAGATCTCACACGACGGAGCCGCACAGGCTGTCACGGACAGACACCATCTGCCCTGCAGGGAAGACACGAGGAAAATGCCACCTGCTCCTCCATTCATCTGGCCCCGGCCTCACATTTTCATGCTCACGCCTCTGTTTTGTTTGCTGTTTCTCTGATTTATGCAGCTAGTTAATGACTGAGGTTTTTACACCCTCCATCCTTGGATAGCCTATTTTCTGATTCTGTTCTGAATTTTTTTCTTTCCAGGGAATATGTGTCTCCTGTTTTTCTGAGTTCCTTTCCTGGCCTGTCAGTTATTTGAGAAGATAGTTTTAGTCATTCAGCCTTCAACAATTATTTTTTAAAGTTAATTATTGAACTAATATTGCATTATAACATTAAATACATTTAGGGCATAATTGTAGTAAATCTACATCTGTATATAATATAGTCATTTTACCAATATTTCATTTTTCCTTCATTATACAATCCCCCTGTCCCTCCTTTGCCCCCTCCTTCCCCATCGCATCCTGACCCCATCAGTTTACTTTTTTGACTAAAAGTCTATTGTTTGATTTTGTTTTTTAAAGTCTATTTTTAATTGTCTCTATAATTTTTATTAAAAGTCTTAGACACCATGTATGAGTGATATATGATGTCTGTCTTTCTCCTTCTGACTCCCCTCACTAAGCACAGTTCCCCCTAGGTCGTCCATCTTTCTGGAAATGGCGGGGTTTCACCTTTTAATATTTGCATAGTATTCCATTGTATGTGTACCACGTCTTTATCCACTCATCTGTCAGTGGGCACTTAGGTTGTTTCAATTCTCTGCATTTGAGTGATGTTTGCTATTGAAAGAACACTCCGTTCATATGGAGGTGCACATATCTCTGCAAATAGGCATTGTGTTTGGGGGTAAATGCCCAGGAGAGGAATAGCTGCGTCATATATGATTTCCCTTCGCAACTTTTTGAAGAGTCTCCACACTGCTTTCTGTAATGGTTGCACCATCTTACACTCCCATGACTGTGTCTAAGAGTTCTTTTATCCACATCCTCTGCAGTACTTGCAGAAAGTCAGCAAGAGCTGATCACGTAGTCTTACACTTCAATGTACGACTGCCTTTTCTCTTAAGCGAGACGGCAGCCACCAGGGACATTGCAAGCAGAGGAGTGGCAACAGTGATGAGAAATGCTCTCCTTGCAGGTGGAGACCAGATGAAGAGAACCAGCAGCAGAAGAGGGCCGTTATATTTATCATGTAATGATCTAAGTCTTTAGGCTCTGCTGACAGAGACTGTTGTGGTCATCGGCATGGGAGATGGTGGTGGCTTGGAGGAGAGTTGTGATGGTGGAGGTGAAAATAGGGCAAGATTCCTGATATATTGTATTTTTTGAGTTAATGGGATTTCCTGATAGATTGACTGATGTGTTAAAAGAGAAAGATTATTCAAGATATTTGGACTGAATGATTAGATGAAATTGCCATTAGCTTCCAGAAGAGCTGGTTTTGTCATGGGGTGGGGTGGACGATGTGAGGACCTAGTTTTGTCACGTGTTACGTTTGAAAAATCTAATTAGGTTGAAAATGCAGCTGGTGGCATTTCTTCACTGACCTTTTTGTTTTAAAACAGAAAATTGGACTGAAGAGTGAAAATTACGTGAGTAAATTTAGAAAATGTAGGTTCTGTGACTCATAACAGGTTGATGAGACTTGTTGAAATTTGGTCAAAAATACGAAGTCAGCAATGGCTGAGAAGAGAGTTTTCCCTAGATAAAAAAAAATAAAAATGATGAAAGTTGCAAAATTTGGCGACATGAGAAGAATTTCACATCAACCTCATATTGTTATTCTGGAGTCTTGCTGACAATCATCCAATACACTGCTTAAGAAATTCTCTGCTAGGACAGAAGATAAATGGAAGTTGGCTGGGATGCTGCAGGGGCCAATTTTATCAAACTATGTAATGTCAGGCTCATTTCTGAGATGGCCCTCCTAATGATCATCAATTGTGAGTTCAAAGTACGTTCAATGATGGGCCAAAAAACTTCTGTCCTAGTACTCAAGATTTCTCATTTTTCTTTGCCTAGAATAATAAGGTTCAGACTGAGCATCCTTTGAAGTATGTGGACTTTCGTGACTCTGACTTTAGTAATGTCAATTCTGTGTGTGTGTGTGTGTGTGTGTGTGTGTGTGTGTGTGCACGCCCTTGCCCATGAGTGTATTTTTCTTGGGACTTGGCTTCTATCTTAACTTTTTCCAGCAAGAAATAATGCTCCCTCGGCAAGTTTTTTTCAGAATTGAAATGAGATAAAGCATAGCTTTTAATCTGGAGAAATAATTTGTTGCTTCACATGGTTGACTCATACCATTAGTCATGAAACCAGAACCCTCTATTTAAAAAGAAACGATCTCATATTTCAAGTGTCTCCTTCAAACATTTCAAAGACTCTTTAACAAGTCTTTATGTGACATTGATTGTTCATTTTACCTTGATGTTTTCAAGCCATGGTTAAGATTCATTCTTTGCACTTAGAGGATTTGTAGACAATGAACTTCCGTGGCTCAGCATGCCAGGAATCGAGGGCCAGGTTACCAGTCATCGTCGAGAAAGAAGAGACCTACCTTCTGGAATGCCTTTTTGAACGTTCCTCATTTGGTTTCCCTGAGCTCTCACATCTGCTTCAGGTATTTCAGGAGACCCTAATGCGTCTGTGCGTTGGTTATTAGTTTATTTTTCCAGAATCACATTTCCTGGATACCACCCTTCCTGAGCACTCTGCTACTTTGCATATCAGTCAGTGTCAGAGTTGGGGTAACGTCTGCTTAGAAGAAGGATGTGAAATGCAGTGGCTCAGATGAAATGCCAGTTGCTTTCTTTCGAAAGTCAGTCCTGCGGGGGGTGAGGGGGGCCTCCATGAAGTCTTTCCAAAGTGCAGGTCTGTGTGGAAGCTCAACGCAGATTTTCCACGTTTGCCCAAGGCCTCGCTACTGCTAGTTGGTGGGAGAAGAAGGAAAAAGGAGTCCAGTGAAAGGATTTTTGTAGACGGCTTGGACGTCGCCCACATCAGTGAGAACCTTGTCTCAAGCCACACCTCTTGCAGGAAATTCCAGAAAATAGATTCTCCCACTGAAACGCCTGATGTCCTGGAAGGAGGGGGAAAAAGAGTCTGGAGGGAGGAACAGTGATACCTGCTGCTGGCTTAAATAAGCAAACATCAGAAAGCCCAGCCAATCAGGAACATCTTCTAAAATTCGACCATTTTGTTGAAATCTACACAAATCTATTTTGTGTAAATAATGTCCCTATTTTATGTTCTGCTTTTCAAATGGGGACATTTGAACAAAGTCGTAGAATGTCTCTTGATACTACTAAATGACCAGATGGTAGATTCCCAAACTAAACCAGACACGCTTTTGAATTTTTTGTCCTGAGGTACCTACTAGACTCTCTGTGAAAAGAATTACAATTTTATTGTTAAAAAGCTTAATTGGAGTTATGCTTGGAATTCTGAGACCATCTGACACTGTCTCCATTTACCCTATGAGACAATAACGCTTCAGTGGAGCATCAGGGGTGTGGAGAGATACAGATTGCTCTCCCCGATCCTCCCCTCCACCTGCCCTAAGCCGAAAGACACAGAACCATTGCTGACTGCAAGACCTTGGGAGGAATTCTCTCCTCCCCTCCCTTTCCTTGGGCTTGTCTGTCTAATTTTAAAAGCAGAATTGGGCTTTCACACAGTAAACCAGACAGGAATTTGTTCAGATTCCTCAAAACCAAGCCAAGAAAAGTTTCAGAGAATTCAGATATGCGTGGCAGAGTGGAAGGAGCACACTGCTGGGGTGGAGCACAGATGCATGGGAATGTCCTTCCAGACCCTCACTTCTGGGAGACCTTGGCCTCAGGGAGCAGAGCCCTGTCCTTCATGAAGTGGGGGAGGCCACAAAGAACGTGCCACTGCGTTAGCATCCAGTTAAATCACATAACAGGCTCAGCAAGTACATGGATGTTTCTCCCCATCCTTGAAGCCCATGACAATCCCAGGGAGTTCAAGGTTACTGTTCCTCTGGCATTGTCACCAGGAGACGTCCCTGGTTTCTGGCAGGAGATTTCTAATGCAGTCCAGGTTACAGTTGTTCTGCGCGTGACTGACTGTGGTGAGGCAGAGGCTTTCCCCCAGGAGACAAAAGGTGCTGGGCACCCACACGTCTCAGTAGTGAGGACCAAACAAAATGGAGCCAAGACTTGCCGTGGCTGAGAAGTTCTTGGCTTGGATGGCCCGGAACATGCCCAGGTCTGCTGGCTGACTTCGGTGATTTCAGAGCCATCGGGAAATGCCCTGTCAGAGCCATCCTCTTCTCTCCCCCAACCTGAGAGTTCCCTCCAGAGCTGAGAGGAGCCTTCCACCTCCTCTCAGTGTGCGGACCCAGGCTCCCTAGGGGACAGGAGAGGCCAGAGAGACATGTCTCTTCAGGTGTCAGACTGTGACCATCCCAACTCCCTGCTCCATGTACCTGGAGCAACTGGAGGAATAGAAGCGTCCCTGGAGGTGGGAGAAGTCTCCAGGCAGGAGGCTGCTTACACATTTGGAAAGACCAAGGCCATAGCAGGGCAGTGCAGTGGTAACAAGGACAAGGTCCAGTCAGCATGTGGTCAAATCCTGCCTCTGCCACCTCATAGCCAGGAAACCTTGAACCTCTCCCTTTTTTTCATCTATATAAAGGGAGGTAACAGTATTAAGGCAGCCGTGAGGAGTAAATGAGCTAAAGCCTGGTCTGTGCCAACTCCTCAGGAATCTCAGCCACATCAGTGATGATAGTGATGTTATAATCTTAGTGACTGTCAGTGGGGACCATGGAGCAGCCTACATCATCAGAGCGTGAAGGACTGCTGCCTCCACACGGGGCCCCTGGTAGGCGATGTGGTTCACCAGTTGCCTCCTGGCATCATGTCTTCATAGAAAGTAATATGAGCCACCCAGGGCTGGGCCCTCCAAGATGGCGAGTGGGCAGCCAGGCCAGTCTTCAAAGCCTGCTGATCTCTTCTCCTTTGCTCACACACTCTTCTACACCTGTTTTCTCTTTGTTCGCCCTGACCGACTCTCTGTTTCATTACTTCCATGTGCTTGCTTAACCGACATGCTTTGTCTGACTAGCACGCCTTTACCTTCTAAGTTGGGCAGTGAGTTCTCAGGCAATGGCCCCAAGAAAGGCAGAGTCGCTGCTAGGGTAGGGCCTGCAAGCCATGAGGGAAAGAAAATGAAAATATAAATGCTAACAAACTATACAGTGTCACATTCTAGTATGAAAATAAGTATCGGTGCAACCCAAAGGGTAGAGGTTTGGCAGATGCCTTAACATTCAAGCTTTTGACACCTTAAACCTATATAATGTCAGGAGGCAATGTTCCCTCAATAACATTTAAATTTTTTTTAATTAAAACTTTTGGGAAAAAGAACACAAGAGACACTGATGGATGGGAATTTGTCATGCAAAGAAGATGTAATCACCATCAGTCTTTTCACAGTTGTTGCTTTAAAGTAAGAAATATTCAAGAATTCTAGATCAAAGTATAAGGTTAAAAGGCTGGGAAAGTTAGGGGCTAAGGGAAAGAGTTTCTCACTAAGTAACTACAAAAGTGATAGAAACTGAAGTATTTTGTGCTGGGAATGTGATACAAATTCCCAAAGGCAATAGCAAATTTACTCAGGTTTAAAATGTGCTCAGAATTGCAAATCACAGCTGGCAGGTACTTATTTCCAGTCCATAGATGAACACCTCTAGTGGGAGGGCAGAGTGATGGTACTAATCAGATCCAAGATTTGGGTAAAACATTCAACTCTTCTTCATCTGACCTGTCCTCTCCTGCCTAATCTGTTGAATGAATTTATTCTGGAGTTTCATGAAAACCTTATCAGTCATATATGCTAGGCTGTATCATTACTTCCTAATAACAGTTATAATAAATGAACATTAATTTAGATATTTCCTTATATTTTAAAACTTTGGTAAATTCCAAACAACTAGCCAACTAGCTTAAAAGGGATTTGTTAGATGAACACACACTGTACAAAGATTTGTGAACACCCTGCATTGATTGGTGAAGGACAATGAGTCTGATTATATACCTGCTGAATGATGAGTTCAGTAAAATGCTCTTTAAGTAATTGCCTCATTTTCTAGACATATTTCTCTGTGTGTTGAAGATTCGGTAGTGTTTTCAGGGATACTTATTCTCTAGTCCTGCTGATAACTGATGAAAAGTTAGTGTCGTCCCATTAGCCACAGTACAAACGTCTGCTTGCTCTCTTCTTGTCATGAGAGCAGATAGTTGCTAGAAAAGTGTGATTGCTGGCCAGAGGACTGACTAAGCATAGTCTTGCCAGTATGCCTAATGAGAAAACGAAGAGATTATGCATTCCAAGCAGAAGCCCACCAGATCATTGCTGCCCCAAGCTCTCTGGCTCTGACTAAGTCTGGTGTGCTGTTATAGTATGAATTCTTGAACAATATCCTATAAAATGACTGGTCCTTTCTCATTCTTCACAGTGTTATTATTACTATGTTGTCTGTGTGTAATGTCACCTGATAGTTTCCTGTTTGAATCAAGAAGAAAATAGGCAGCTATTACAGTGTAAGGAGAAGAAGTGATTAGTAAGGGAAAATGACATATGGCACAGTAAGATTCTGAGACCGTGGCTTAGGGCCAGACAGGAGAGGATTCGCTATCACAGTCTCACCTTACTTTCTGCTAATGATGGTCTTCTCAACCCTCTGCTGCTACTAGTGCATAAGCCAATTTGTGATCAAGAAGATGAGACTGTGTGGGAATACAAGATCATGACTTTCCACAAACAAATTTAGAACTCTTCCTGTATTCCAGTGTGCTCATTTATCCATGCTGTTTCTCAAACATGTCTTAAATCAAAAAGTTATTTTCACTTCCAGCTTCTGCTCCAACACATGAAGAACTTGGAAGTTGTCAGTCCTGTCTTCACAACAAGAAAAAAGCCCAAAACACTTTGGAAAATAAACGGTTTTGAAAACCAACTATGCTTCTTGGGTCCAACTGAAAATTGGGATCACAAGGCAAATCACTGCACTGGCATTTGGAGAGACAGGCAAATAGAGAGAATTAGAGCTCTCTGGGAGCAGAAGCCACACAAGTCAGAGATTGGTAAGCTGTAATTGACTCATTGCTGGATCTAAGTGTGGACTAGCTTAGGAATCTAAGGGAGGGCCCACATTTTCTTAAGAGGGCGCCCACACGTTCATAAATTTTACCTCCAAAAACCCTGCCAGGTTCTTATGATGAAGATCAGGAAATTTCTATCACATTTCCTGCTGGGAGAGAGGAACAGTCATTGTTTTGAAATAAGCTCAAAGCTCTTCGTTCTTCATGACAAATTCATGTGCTTGAGGAAATTGACTTTTCAGAGTTTCATCTGACCTAGAGGGAAGGAGTTAGATTATTGGAACCCACTCTAGACTTCCTATTTTATGTAAACTGTGAAAAAAACTAAGAAACTCTTCTGAAAGTCACAGTCACAGTTAACTTAAAGCTTAGGCCAACTTAAAAAAAAAAAACAGATTTAATCATAAGATTGCAAACCATTTCCTCTCCCTAATACCTTATCATCACATTAATAGACTGACAAAATAATAACCTAATTACAACCCCAACAGCTATAAAACATGTTTTATTTAAAAGGAATTTCCAAAAAGAGAGACAGAAAACAGAACACTGAAGAATTTGATGTCTCTGGTATCACAGGTAATAATATTTATCAACAAAGCCCAACCCCTAGTCAAACTGACATACAATCTCATACTAAAGACCTATCTACTTCAGTTGCTATTACCTAATACATCATGTCCAACTTACAACAAAAATTACAAGGCATGATAAAAAGCAAATAAAAACAATCAGAAGAGAAAAAGTAAGCATCAGAAACAGAACAAATTTTTTTTGTTATCAAATAATTTGGAATAATTTTGGAACTTAAAATGCTTTGATTAGTATGCCAGTGCTTCTAATGGAAAAAGTGGACAGCATTAAAGAACAGATGGGTAATATAAGGAGAGAGATAGAAAGTCTAAGAAAGAATCCAAGAAAAATGCTAGAGATCAAAACAATAAAACAAAAATGAAGAATGTCTTCGATGTTCTCACCCATAGATTAGACACAGCCAAGACAGGAAACGTTGAAATTAAAGGTATGTCAGGAGAAACTTCATAAATTGAAATGGGAAGAAAAAAAAAATGGGACAAAAAGAATAGAATGCCAGGGAACTTTGGGACAAATACACAAGGTCTAATGTGTATAATGGGAATACCAAAAGGAGAACCTAGGTGTAGAGAGATATGTGAAGTTATGCTGGCTCAGAGTTTTCCAGTATTAATGACAGACAAAATCACAGACTCAAAAAGCTCAGAGAATAGCAAGCAGGATAAGTACAAAATACCTATACCTCGGCACACATCATGCTCAAACCACAGAAAACTGAAGCCCAGAAACTCCTCTAGGAAGCCAGTTTGCCTATAAAAAGGACAAGGATAAGAATTCTATTAAGCTTCTTTTAGAAGTGAGACCTGCAAGAAGAGAATAAAATGAAATATTTAAAGAATTGAAAGAAAAAAAGAACACCTATAATTTTTTCATCTTGGGAGATTACCTTTCAAAACTGAGGAAAAATAACTTCTAAGACAACAAACTCTTAAGAAACTATGTTGACAGAACTGCTTTGAAAGAAATGATAAAAGTTCTTTAGAGAAGGCAAAGGATGTAGATCAGAAACTTGGATATGCATTAAGAAGAATATTGGAAACTAAATAAATGAAGGTAAAATAAAATATTTTTCTTATTTCTAACTGATCTAATAGACAACTGTTCAAAACAATAAATGTAACAATAGTTCAAGTGATTTTAGATAAGTGAGTCAAATAACAATGTTATAATGAGGAATGCACTAAAGTACCTACAATCTTTATGAATCATGTTGTTCTATTTGAAAATAAATATATATTAGTTGCAAATGGATACTGTGTATTGTAAGGGAGCTATGAAATTTTTAAAAGAAATATAATTAACACTAACAGGAATAAATTGAATTATGAAATGTTCAATTAAAACTGAGAAGGAAAAAGGAGAAAAGACAAAGAGGAAGCAAAGAACAAATGCAATGAAAGGAAAATAGTTACGAATATGTCACATATTCCATCTCCATTAATATTCACTTCATATATGATTGGCATAAAATATACCAATTGAAAAACAGACTAAGAAAGTGTATAAGAAACCAATACCCAGCCAGATGTTTACACGAAATCCATCTAACTCTAAAGGCACTGATAAAGTAAAGAGAGAGAAAGATAAACCATGCTAACACCAATCAAAAGAAAAAAGAAGCAGTTGTCTTTGATACTTCAAGGGATCCCACCCTGTGTTTTTGTGTTCTTGGTGAGAAGACTTACCCCAAGACACTCATGGCATGTCACAGTTTCACCATGAACAAAGAGAAGTAAAACAAACAATAAAGTTTTATTGGCAAAATAGCATAGTGAAAATAAGGGTGAAAGGTGCAATGTGTTTCCTCTATAGAATGATCTCAATTAGCTTCATAGAAAACCACTCCCCAGAGTAACTGTGTAGAAGCAAACTCAGTGTTGTATGATTTGACAATGGTTATAATGAGGTGGGTTCATCAAAGGTGAACATTGCTCCTTCTGCACCTATGTTGCACACTGGTTGGAACCAACCCAAGATTGGGCTCTGTTGTCTCTTCTTTAGGACTGCTGATCGGTGAGTTCCGTGACCTTGAAGATGATTGGTAGGGCCCACTTTCTGGATGTTTTATCTTTCTCTTTTCCTGTTTTTCACCCTTCCCCCTCCCCCTGCTCATGTCTGACTGCTACCTAACATATTAATCTCACACAGTGCTGACTTTAGAGCAAAAAAAATTACCAGGGAGAAAGAGATTGCATAACTATACAGGGATCAGTTCTCCTAGAAAACTTAACAATCCTTAATGTGTAGGCACCTAGTTGCAGTGCATCAAATACATCAATCCTTCCCAGTGTGATGTATGTGTTCCACATAATCCCAGCCAAAATTCCAGAAAAATTGTCTTGTGGATATCAACAAACAGATTTGAAATTTATATGGAAAGACCTAGAATACTCAGCACAACATTAAAGAAGAATGAAGTCAGAGGACTGACAATACTTGAATTCAGGATTTAATACAAAGCTTACAGTATCAGTGTGGTCTTGATGAAAAGTAGAAATAGATCAGTGGAACAGAATGGATAGCCCAGTAATAGACCCACACAGATACTGTCAACTGCTCTTTGACAAAGGTACAGGGGCACTTCAGGGGAGAAAAGATGGCCTTTTCAACAAATAGTTCTGCAAGTCCTGGATATCCACATGCAAAAGATTAATCTAGATATATCCAGTAACCCCTTTGCAAAATGTAATTCAAAATGGACCAGAGACCTGAGGTAAAATGCAAAGCTATAAAAATCCTAGGAGATAACATAGGGGCAGAATCTAGGTATAGATTGGGATGGCGATGCTGTGGTTTGGCATCACTGAAACATGATGCTGGAAAGAAAAACTCTCTGTGTTGGCCTTCACTGAAAGTAATGACTTCTGCTGTGCAAAAAACCGACAAACAAACAACAACAACACTTTCAAGAGACAAAGCCGTAGACTGGAGAAAATATTTGAATAACACCTATCGGATCAAAGATAGATTCAAAACATACAAAGAACTCTTAAAACTCCACAGTCAGAAAACAGACAAAGCACGTTAAAATGAGAAAATAACAGAACGTATCTCCTTAAAGAAGATAAGCAGATGGCAGATGAGTGTATGAAATATGGCAAGCATGACATGTGATTTGAGAACTGCAGAATAAAACCAGGAAATACACTCCCGACCTATCAGAATGGCCCGAATCCCAAACACACTGACAGCAATCTCTGGGGAGGGTGTAGACACCAGGAAACCTCACTCATCGCTGACAGGAGTATAAAATGGTACAGCCTCCTTAGAAAACATTTTGTCAGCCATCAAAAAAAAAACATTTATCTTTTCCCAAAGCTAAACCTAATATTGTGATCCAGCAATCATGCTCCTCGGTATTGATCCAAATGTTTTGAAAATTTATATCCACACAAAAATTTGGACATGAATGTTTATAACAACTTGCTGAGAATTGACAAAAACTGGAAAGAACTCCATAGGACATAACTTAGAAACTGTAGTGCATTCAGATGTATGATATGCTATTCGGCAACAGTAAGAAATGAGATATTCAGTCACCAAGAGACAGAGAGGAACAGTGAATGCATTTTGCTAAGTAAAAACAAAAACAACAAAAAACTAGACTGAAAGGGTTACTTGCAGTATGATTCTACATACATGAAAAAAAGATCAGTGATTGCCAGGGATTCGGAAAGAAAGGGATGAGGGTTGAATGGATGGAGCACAATGGGTTTTCATGTTTGTCAAGGTTTTCTGTATGATATTGCTGTTGTGGACACAGGAGATGTCCTTAACAGATCCATTTAACCACACGGCACTAGGAGGGAACCGCAATGTACACTCTAGACTTGACTTAATAATAAAGCATAATGTCAGTTTTAACAGATGTCCCACATTCTGATATTCATAAAGGAAGAAAGTGAGCAGAGAGAGGGGATAAATAGAAACTCCATACTATTTGCTTCATCTTCCTGTAAACATCAAGTTGTTTTTTTTTTAAATAGTCTATTAAAATATTTTTAAGTTAATTTATTACCTCACATTCTTATCTCACCTCAGTAGAGTTCGGGTACATTGGAAATGCTAACCAAGTGGGAATTCATAGTGTCTTGCTTCCTTAGTAGCACAGCTTTTAATACATGCAAAATGTTTTTCAATCTTAGTATAATCTTAATAAATTTAAAATTGAATCTGTGACACATCCAAAAATAAATCTAAGTCAGTTGAAAAACTTCATTTTTGAGCATACTTTTGGACTTCAAGAGTTTATGGAAAAATGTGGACAGCAATTACAGGAAAATTTCTGTGAGTATTTTTGTACACATGTATCAAAGAGAAGCTATGTGGTAAAAACTTCCCCAGATATAGTTTTAAATGTGTAATAATTAGTATTTCCTCTTCAGTTATAACTATTAAATTACTTTATGCTTTTAAGCTAAATTTTAGCTTAGTACATGATATTAGAAACATGTCCTTGATTTTAGCTTTATATAACACCCTTTTTTCCATCACTGTAATTAAACCTTTCATTGTAAATCATGGGAATTTTATACTTGTCATAAATATACATTGACTATATCTTATGTATATACTTTTATATGTTTATCAAAAATTATTTTTCTTATACCAGAAATACTTTATTTTTAGTTAAATCATTATTTTATTTGTATTTCTTAACTCACATTTAACTTACATTTGGTCACTGTCATGCTGGTGTTTTTCTTTCTTTCTTCCCATTTAGACCTAAATCAAATCTTAATATATATTGGTGAAGAAAAAGTCAAGTTCCAGTCTTGGTTGGCCTTTTGACTCTGTGATTATTTACAAGTTCTGTCAGCCTTGCTATTCAAAGTAAAACCAGTTCTTGCTCTTTTGGCTGCTCTGAGGTAGAGGGATCAAGTTCTTTTGCTCATGCAAATGCACAACAGACAAATTCTGTGTACCCCAAATAGAAAGAAAGTCTTACTTACTTTTCTGATGATTTAGTTCTAATCATTGAGCCCTTAGGAAGTTCGAATACCGTCACTCTTCACTGCCTACGATTTATACAAAAGTATCTTCTTTTTGCCTTGACTGCTTTTGATTGTAGCTTCAAGTCAATCTTTCAAACATGGCTGACAAAACTCAACCCTCTAAAGAAACTGTATTTCTGCCTTGAGATGTTTCTGCTTTCTTTTGGGGAAAAATATCTAAAATTTGACGAAGTACCATTTAATGAGTGCTTTAGCGGTGACCTGTACGTGATGTCATCGCCCTAATCCATCCATTGGAACCTGAGGATCAGGATGCTTAACTGCACGTCCAATGGCAGATAGATGAGAAGTAGTTTTAGTTAGAATAAGGCCAGTTTCTGTGATGGTGGGGGGTTAACTGAAAGCTGGTGTAGGTAAGCATAGCTTTTTGTTTTAAGTCAGTGAATGAAAAATAAATGTCTTTAAGATCAAAAGAGCTCTTTTCATTTGACAACTTCGTTCTTCAATGGCAGAAGGGTGGCAGCTCTCTGGCCTGACCTCTCCTTTGCTATCTTTATTCCCAACCTACGTGGCAATTGCCCAGCCCTCCAGGCAGGGAGTGTGTTAGTTGGCATTGTGGGCTGTTGGCACCTCGGGACTGTTCTACTTTAATGCCTAAACTTTCCTGCCTGCATCAGCATCCAGCCTTGTTAACGCTTCTTTCTCCGTTTGTGAATCCTGTAGTTAAAGCTTTCACCTCTCCTCTTCTAGAGGTATTTTATATTTAGAACTTTGGAGTGCAGACATTTTCTACATTTTAAAGAAATAAGACATTTCAGCAAAGCGTCATTATTACTTACAAAGTTAGCTAAGAGAAAAATAGTCTGAATATCTGCATGCTTTTTTCTTTATGCTCTTTGTTATCAACTTGAGTACTGTAAGGTCGAAGGTTACTGATAAAATAATTTCACCAGTCAGCCAAGGTTGTATCAGAAGGGTGCCTAACAGGTGTTTGTTTGTTTGGTTTTTCAAATCTAAGCTAAAATTTAGCTTAAAAGCATAAAGTTTATAAACACATTTGAAAGTATTTCGAATAAAAGAAATCCTTTTGTATTTGCTCCCTGGGCTGGAAGAGCAGATAAAAATATTGCTGTGGTCTGTTTGATTTGGTTCCCTTATGTAGATGGCCACATGGTTAGTCTCAGGCTGAAGTTATGTGGCTTGTTAGTTGAGCCTGTGGACGTGTTGTGTGAAAAGTACTGTGATCGTAAGGTGACATTATACCCTGTCAGGGAAAATTCTGGAGTTCGTTATTCTGGAAATCCATTCTAGTAAAATTAAATATGATTTCAAGGACTGGGAAGCATTGTTTATAAAGATCTTTATTCATTAGAAAGGTGATGTCATCTCAAGTAATTCCATTCTAGCTGGTTTGTTCAGTAAACCTCTCTAATCTGGGGTGGAACTTTCTTGCTAGTGCTGGTCTGTCGGTCTACATTTTGCCTTTGGAAATATTCAGTTTGAGTGACAAAATTTTTTTATGTTGAATTTAGAGATCCAGCTTAAGCATATAAAGACTGTTTTCTTTCTCTCATGATGAGTAGATTCACTTTATGATAATCATTCGGATAAAGTTGATCACCAGGGATCCATCCATTAGGATGTGTGTTCAGTTTATGTGAAGACTGGAAGGTGTGATGGTGAGAGGAAAACACATCACAGAAAGTGACATGACTCGCACAACTAGCCATCAGCTATTTTTAAAGTTTTGGTGGAAGTTGGGGGGGAATTGCCAGGGTATAAGAAGCACTGAGAGTTCACCAAAACAAAAAGAATTCCCACCTAGACACGTCGTCCACAGATGACTGCAAGTTACAGTTGAGTGAGGAAGCTGCCATGTGGTTCAGACCTGGTTGTCGCTTGTAGACGCCATTGTGGACGCCTTTGTGTGTCCTGAGCTCTTTAGCTCGTTTTGATTCTTCATGGTCCAGATGGAATCAGAGTCCAGGAACTTCCACATGCATCTGTTTTTCTTCCCTGTTTTCCCATGAGTATATCAAATACCTCGTTTCACTTAAGGTGAAAAACCTGGATAACTTGCAAAAGAAGTTGTTTGTGGTTTGTGACTCAGATTTGTCTGGGAACATTACTCCTATAACTTTTGGTGAGGAAAATTGTGTGCCATTTATTTCATTCGCAAGACGTAATTTTTCTTTTGAAGACTTCATTAAGAGACAGGGCTACCTCCTTCTTCAGCTAAGCTATTCCCCCACCCCGCCCCACTCCCCAGAAAACCTATGTGTAAAGTCATCTTATAAAATTTCAGGGCATAAAAAAGATTTTTCTTCCCATGTCTATTTGGTGAAACAAAAACTGATAAATATTAATGTAATGGTACTATTGAACTATCCACTGTGTGGCAAATATTTTATGTAAACAAATGATGTCTTAGGAGGTAGGCTTTTAACCTTCAAAAGTCTTTATAAAGAGGAATAAAATGTAATACAAATGTAAACTGTTGCATAGTCCAAAAATGTTTTTAACTTCTTTCCTTTGACCTAAAATAGTTTAACCTTCAAGCATTCATAAGCTCAAAGAGAGTTTTTTTCAGTATCTTAACTTTTCTATTTTCCCTTGTATTAAGTGAGAAAACTCAATTCAGTCAAAAAACAATAAAGACAAGTCCTGTGTGTGACTTCACACTGCAGAGTGAGAGCCCTGTGCACAATGGAATATGACTCAGCTATGAAAAAAGTGAAATCCTGCCATTGTCAGCAATGCAGAGGGACCTTGAATTATGCTGAGCGAGATAAGTCAAAGGAGAAAGACAGAAAGCATCTAGTGTCATTCATATGTGGTGCGTAGAGAAACCAAGGAAACAAATGAACTGAATCAAACAAAAATAGACTCTAGTCTGTAAAATAAAATTGATGGTTACAAGAGAGGTAGGGAAAGGGGTGGACAAAGTGGGCAGACGTGATCAGTTCTGTGTTGGAGGAGCTGGGCTGGTGGTGGTAGATGAAATATATTTGCATTATGTGTAGATGATGATTTATAATGATGGACGCCTTGAAGTGTTATGACTTCATGTTCCTTTAAGACAATTAATGAAAAGAAAAATAATTATTTTCACAGTTTAAAAAAGGATTAGAAAAGTAGTCCTCAGCCAGGAACTGTTTTGCCCTGCAGGAGTTACAAACGTTTTTGACTGTCACCACTTGAGGGCTGGGGGTGCTATTGGAATTCAGTGGGTGTAGATCAGCAGTGCTGCATTGCTCAGGACAGGCCCTCACAACAAGGCATCCTTAGTACCAATGTCACCAGCGCCAAGGTTGAGGGTCAACTAAGCTGGTAGTTCATTATGTCAGGTACATTTATTTGTCATTGATGTTTAAGGACCTAAATAACAGTGAATTCTACCCAAATGCAAACTGACACTACTCCCCTTTGATGGTTTCAGTGAATGACCCTGAAGCTAGGCAGACTTGTATTCTCCTGCTAGTTCTGTGGTTCAGTAAGAACATTGCTTTATGGGACAGTTCTGGAGCTGAAACCTAGAGTGTAGTTAGAGAGTGAGTGCACGTTTGCAAGCAGAAGGAAAACCAGTGAAAACCAATGAAACAACCATTGTGAACAGGCTGCCTTTTCATCATGGAAACGTGCAAAGTTCAGCTCTGCCCGGGTTCTCTTATTTGATTGACTTTCAGGATTGAATGTTTGGTCATTGCGACTGCAGTTGAGAAAAATAAACCTCCATTTGGAGTTTAAGGTGGGATTACATCTTTCTACCGTTACATCTGCTGGGTAAGAGCAGTCCGTTGAGCCTGCAGGTCGCAGCTTTCATTTTCATGGTGGAGGAACGTACACTTTCCCTTCCAGCTGCAGGGGCGCACCAGCTGGAATGGAGGAAGACAGGTCCAGTCAGCTGACCTCAGAAAAGGCTCCATCCAGTCAGTCAGCTGGAGGACACACCTGGGCAGGTTTCAGAGCAACTAATGCTCTTGGGTAACAAGAATGTTGTCGCTTTGCCCTGTGCAAATGAAATGTTCCTCCCAGCTGAGAAAGGAAGTCAGGAGATTGGGATAATTTCATCACACCTGCCTCAGGTTGGACAGATGAAAGTACCAACAGGAAGACAATTACCTGTAGCAAGATGACCTAGGTAGAGCGTAGTGATGACTCACGCAGAGATGCTGTAGGAACTGCTTCAGACTCTGGTAGCATCCTGTGCTTTGCAAAGCCAAGAGCAGATTCCACAGGACTGAGTCATAGCCACCTCCCAATGGGATGGGTTCTGGCCACATCTGGCCTAGGGCTGCCTCTGGAGGGGCTGTAGTCCGTGTCCTTGAAGGGGTTACAATTCAGGAGCATTGCCCAGGGAATACAAATATTGAGAAAAAGCATGAGCTGGATGGTTCTAAAGTGAACCCTCTTGGTTCTCTTAGAAATTCTGAGTGGAAGAGTGTAGTGACCGTGGTTTACTTGCCCATTCTCCAGTCTACATCACCACCCTGGTTTTTTTACAATAGACTGGGTATCACTAGATGAGAAAAACACCACAAATATTTTATATTTGGAGAGGAGTTTAATGGTAGGATCCCAGGTTGGGAACTTTTTATTAGTTATCACAATTCTTTGACTGTTCTTCAAAAGTGGAATGACTCCGGGGTATTATGTAAACTGTGACTAGAGAAGCAATAGGAAGCATACGCAGGATACAGTTCATTTCTTATTTTTCATGTAAAAAGAATCAGAAAAAAAAAAAAAGCAGTAAATATAATCCTAAAGAGAACCAAACAGATGGGAATATAGTTTTGTTTAAAGCTGTTAGAACTTTTCCTCTACAATGTCACAATACAAGCAACCTGTAGAAAGGTATTTACCTTTAACAAGGCATTTATTTTCTAAATGTAGATTTATGGGTCTTCTTTGTCAGCGAATTCAATGGAAGAGGTCAGGATGAATGAATGAAATTAGGAGAATTGATGAACTGAGTATCATTGTTGTGACTTTGTTTCTTACACAACTTCAATTTGTGCTATGGGAGTTTGGAGTCAAAGAAAGTGGTGCTTTTCCAGGAGCTTCCCAGGGATGTTTTTGGAGCAGGTTTCATTGTTCTTTAGTGAGAGAATGCAGTCTATGCTCACTTGCTATTGTAGAGTCATTATTCATTTAAGAAAAAGGTGGTATTTTCGGCGAGAAATTTTCATTAAAATGGACTCAATGCATGCCAGAGTATAGCTAGAAAAAATATGTTGTATGTATCAATATCCTATTTGTCAGAACCCCACAAGAGCAGCCTGAGACCAGGGATTGAAGTGTAACTCTCAGGAGAGTGAATTGCCTCTGGCTCCAGTGCCCAGTCGTGGTTGCATCCGGATCGATAAGGAAAGCTGATGGCTGAGTCCACATGTGGAACGTGTAGTATGTGATCAGCACAGACCCTTCACCAAGAAACAAAAGAATGGCATCAGGTGAAGAAGCCCACCCATAACTTCAAAGGACAATGTCACCTTGGCCAGTCAGGAGCTGAAACCTGGTCTGCAGACTCCTGTCTCCATCCCCTTTCCTCACCACGTGGGATTTTCCCTTGAAAACTCAGGCCACCGCAAGGCCTGGGGTCAGCCTCCCCACTAATGGGGTCTTAGCCTCCTGGCTGGCTCCATCCTCTCTCTCCCTCTGTTCCCCACTAATGGGGGTCAGCCTCCCTTGACTGGCTCCCTCTGTCTCTCTGCTCCCCACTAATGGACCCCCAATTTGCTTACTTGCTGCACCTGTCTGATATGTGGAGCGACCCTGAACCCATGGGGTCTGGACCTCCCTTGATCAGTTCCATCCCTTTACCCTCTGATGAAACTTCTGCTTGCTCACTTGCCTAACCCTGCTGTGGGTTCTTTGAGTGACCCGAAAACCCCCACACTATTTTCTAAAAATGTCCTGTGCTTGATCAAACAGTAGAGGAAGACTTCCTGTCTATACCTGGCAAGGAATTTTACGTTAACATATATGTATGCATTTTAAGTTAATTTTGAAAATCAACCCAACATAGAATCAATTATAAAAGACTTTCCTTTGTTACCAAATTTTCTTTGCAATATTCACATCGAGGGAGGATGGATCAAAAAGTATTTTAAGAGAGGCCTTCCTACGTCTTAATAATATATAGTTATTGTTTATATTATCAGCAATTCTTGAGCGCTTCTGAATGTCGGGGGCAGAAGTGAAAGAGGCTTTTGTAACTTGGAAGGCTCACACCTCGTGAGGGACACAAATGGGTATCAGCTGTCATCAGTGCAGTAAGTGATCTTCTGCAGGTGATCTCAGGGTTCACAGGGAGGTGAGGGCTCTGTCACTTCCTGTGTCCTGTCACCAGAGGAGGTGACTGGGCTGGACAGCCACAGTCAACTCTGAGGACAAGAGACCATCCCGGGGGAGCCAGAAAGACCAGGCTGTGATGAGCTTCAGCAGCTGTAGTCTCCTCTCCTGGTTGCCTGCTTCCCGAAGACAGGCAGACATCCTGGATTTGGTCTGTGTCCCCTTGAAAATTGGAACAATTGGAAAATCTTTTCTAAAGTGACTTTCTTTTCATATGCTTTGCAAAGTTGGTAGTAGGAAAGAAATCAGGAAGGTCTTGTTTCACTGTCTCTGCTCCTGCAACTCTTAGTAACATCTTCAAAGGCTTTGACCCTCTTCGTGGGTGTATGTGGGCAGCACTTTTTCAATCAGAAGCATTTCTGCAGAGCTTTTGGTTACGTCTTCATAGATGCCTCATCTCTTCTATTGACAAACTCTGCTTTCTGAGCTTGACTGTGAATTCCTCCTTCTTTCCCTTTTTCTGTGCCAATTTAGGGAAAACAGAGTAAAGGCTTCAAGGCTTCAACATTACTCTGTTTTCATTCCAAATAGCATTTTCCCTGTAAGATGTAATAAAATAAATTCTGGGAAAGCAGAGGAAAAATAATTGTTATGGTTCCTCTCAAATTTAATCTTTCCTTGGCCATCCCCATGTCTTACCTGAAAATGCTCAGTTGGTGAGGCTATTAAACTTAATGGTAATTTATAATGGATTTCTGTAGCTACTTTTCTGTTTTATTTCAAATAGCCAGAAGAAAATAAGGCAGAAATGACTTGTTTTATGTTAAAATTGTCCCTTATGTTTAGTCCACAAAAGCAAAAATGTGCTTCATTTCTAGTGTGTATGACTCCATCACAGGAATAGTAATTTCTGTTTTCTGTTGGCTTTTATTTTCTGTATCTGCTGTTCTTTTCAGAATCTTGTTCTTATAAGTCATCTTCTTGTATAAGTTCCTCAATATCCTATCAAATTAGCCATTATGTAGTCCCTCCAGGGAAAAAAATTAGCTTCATTCAAATTAAGGACATTAAGAAAAAATAAAATCCCCGTCTCAAGCAAAAGAAAAGATAGAAGTAACATGAAATAATAATGAGTTTAAGACTTGGAACCTGATGATGCAGTTTCAGCATCTGGTTCTTTGATTTTCTATCTGGTGTAAGTTCATGAACTGGGGACTTTGCTTTCCTTTTCTGTAAAATGTGATTAATAATTTTACCTTTATCTCTACCTCTCCATCTACTTGCCCAATTAGACAGAAATTTTCTTACCTTTTAAATATATAAAAGAGCTTTGAAACTAAACAATTTTTGCAAATACTGATTGCTGTAGCAATGACTTACCAATATACAAAGTATAATTCTCTTAAAAAACACTTTCAATTATTTTTATTTATTTATCTTGGTTGCTCCCCCCTCCCCTGGCCCCAGGTCTTGAACCAGGGTCCTTGGGATGTTTGTGGACTATATTAGTGGCCTTATCCACTAGGACACCAGAGCAAGCCCCAAGTATGATTCTTACAGTGATAGTCAGACTTTATATAGTTATGTATTATATAAAGTACTTAGCACAGATTAGTGCACGATAGTTGTTTATACACTTTCCTTCTTTCTCTCCTCTTGCCTTCAAGTCTCTTTAGTTTTTCTATGTCCCCTTTAATTTTCTACCCTTCTGTATGATCTGATATTTATTGATTCTTCCTGTGTGCAAGGCCCAGAGAGACTGTTGATAATCAGCCAACTGTGGTAACCTTCTTAATTTGATTGTGTGCATATTTTAGTTTTAAATTTCAGTGTCATCAGAAGCCTATAAGTCAATGACATCTCTTACTAGTATTCTGCATGATTAGAACATATCCAGATATGATTTTATATCCTATAGTAATATAGTACCGTATTTACAATGTTTGAACTCATTTTTATGGAATATATTGAATGCAGATGTTTACCATTTTTATGTATAACAACATATATTGATTATATAAGCAATATTAATTCAATGTTATACTTTTTACAAAATAAGATTAAGTAACTATTTTCAATTTGTATAATACCTACAATTAAGTATTCACCATATGCCAACATTTTACAGAAGTTCAATCATTTTAAAATCCTCATAACACCATGAAGTATGTGCTATTATTTCCCTCCTTTGCAGATGGAGAAATTAATCACAGAAGGGATATCAGGAGGCAGGATATCATCAAAGTAAACATTTTGATCTTAGTTCCAGAAAGACTGGGCTGGTCCTAGTTCCCCTACTTATTGTCTGTGTGTCCATAGACAAGTGACTTACTCTTTTTCTGCTTTTCTTTTCCCATCTGTGAAATGGAGAAATAATAACACCACGTCTTGCTGTGAGAATTAAGCACCATCTTTTGGCTGAATGGCATTTCAGGTTCTCTTAACCATATGTTCAAAAATGTGTTCCCATATTGTCCTGTTTTCTTTCTTTCCATTATCACAAGTATTTTCAATGAGATAATTCTCTCAGCAAATGTGAAGTCCTATATGATGAGTTACTACTAACATTTTGGATTTCAGTAAACACCACTGTGACAAAGACAAACTCCATCATATTAATTTTTGGAGCCTGAGACACTTTAATCTCCCTATAAGAGAACCACTTCTCAGATCTGTTTTATTTGGGTTAAAATGATATACCCAGTACTTTTCAGCACACTGACATTATTAAGTCCCAAGTGGAAACTTACATGGCAAACATTCTTGTGCTGATATCTTTACTTGGTTTGAATGTTTATTTCCTTTTTGACATTGTCAAATACACTTCACAGCTAAAGATTACTGATAAAAGGTTATTGCCAGAGATGTTGAAATTGCCCTAAGTCGGAAACAACTTGATCACAATCCTAAGAATAAGAACAATACAATGTTGCATGTGCTTTTAATTCCTTTTGACTCTGAGAAATGAGCATGGATCAATAGTGATTGTTTTTCTGGAAAATGTTTTCTTGTTTCCAAAGTCCCCTGTGACCCGACCTGCTCTCCCCTGTTCCGACAGGTACCAGCATCTTCACCGTGTATGAGGCAGCCTCTCAGGAGGGCTGGGTGTTCCTCATGTACAGGGCGATTGACAGCTTCCCCCGCTGGCGCTCCTACTTCTACTTCATCACTCTCATTTTCTTCCTGGCCTGGCTGGTGAAGGTAGGGTACCAACTCGTCCTCATAGAACCTGTGTTCCGGCAGTATGGAGATTCCTCAAAAATCAGAAACTGCCAATCCCATATGATCCCATTATTCCTCTGCTGGGTAGTTCCCCTAAAAATACAACACTAATTTGCAGAGATAGATGTACACCCATGTCCACTGCGGCATTATTTACAAGAGCCAAGAGCTGGAAAGAATCCAAGTGCCCAAGGACAGATGAGTGGTTAAAAAAGATGTGGTATCGGTACACAATGGAATTATACAGCTATAAAAAGAGAGAAGAAATCCTGCTTTATGCAACAACCTAGATGGATCTAGAAAAGAGTACACTAAGTGAGATAAGGCAGGAGAAATGGTAACTATATGATTTCACTCCTACGTGGTGTGTAGAGATACCAAGCAAACAAATGAACCAAATCAAACAAAAGTAGACATTTTGTCAATAAAAGCAAACTAGAGTTTTCAGGAAGAGAAGGGGGCCAGGCAAATTGGGTTGGCAGGATCAAGTGTGCAGTGAAGGAAGGACTGGAGAGGTGGTGGGGACTTGCGGTCATCTATACAGATGATGACTTAGGATGATGCACATCTGAAACTTGTATCATGTTATGATGCCGTGTTCCTTCAATACAATTAATTTAAAAGTAGACAAATGACAGCTGTCTTTTCTGATAGTTTCTGCATATCTTTTGCCTGTTTTCAGTTGCCCTCTGCTTCTTCCTTCACGGTCTTTTGTAAGTGTGGTCTGCCGTTTTCTTTCAGAACGTGTTCATCGCTGTCATCATCGAAACATTCGCGGAAATCAGGGTGCAATTCCAGCAAATGTGGGGCTCCCGAAGCAGCACTACTTCCACAGCCACTACGCAGGTACAGTGTCAGGAGGTGATGCTCTCACTGTCAGGGGACTCGGTGGAACCTGGGGAAGCCGCTCTGATGGACTTGCGCATACTTTCGATCTCGATCATGTAATATCCCTTTGATAAAAGAAAAGGATCCAACTCCAGAACCACTGAGTCAGACTTTCTGGGTCATGGTCCAAGGGCACCTCGATTTTTATCAGCAACATGCGTGGGTTTCACTAAGATTGTCAATTACATTTTTTTAATAAAGGAAAGGTGCAGGCAGGATAAAGGCAAGTAGGCAGGCAGGAAGAGAGAGAAGGAAGTACTATGTTAAAATATTTTTATTTTGTTGTTCACACTGGTTGTTCCCGCCTACTCCCTGGTCCCAGGACTCTTAAGCCAGGGGTATGTGGTTCAGGTTCCTTTTTGAAGGAAAATGATCTAACTGCTCCTCCACCAGGGCACACCTGTCAATTACATTTGTCATGGGTTTGGTTCTGCCATCAGCACTTCTTAAATGTCTTGCAAATAAACTAGAGGAGCTTCCCATTTTTGTAAATATCATCCATGTAATTGAAAACTGGTTTAAATGGCTCTTCTGTATAGGATTAGAATTTGAAGATAGAAAATAGATTTCATTCAGAACAAACCAATCACAGTTCAGTAATTGATAAAGACTCCTCAACCCCAGGTGCACTGTGATATTTGAGGGTCACTACATACTCAGATCATTTCCCCATTCCTTCTGAAAGGTTGGTAGTGCCCCGAATTTAACTAAATGCAGCAGGGCAGTTATTACAAAAAGGGGCAGTGTAAAGCCAAAGTCTTCTATTCACTTTTTGTTTGATTGTGTGTTTTTAAAAAAGTGTTTAGAAAGGGGAAGGGCAAGTTTATATCTGAGGCAAGTATGAAGCTTCACAAAAGAGAGAACATTTAAATCTAGATGAGCATGAAATGATCTTAATGCCTTGCAGCTCTTGTTGTAATTTTGCATTTCAAGAGAACTCTAGTGTAGGCTTGTAAATACTTCTGCAGGTTTATTGAGACAAGGATGTCTGGAAGATCCAAGGTAAAGATTTCACTTTGGAAATCACCCAGTGGAACTTGCACTAATTCTATGCTAAAGTGCTTTTAAACATGCAAGTATTCGGAGCAGCATCATGCAGCATCGTTATGAAGTTGTAAGGGTTTGCATCATCTAACCATTTGTTAGAGATGAAGAGTACACATACTGTTCAGCTGTGACCACTGGTCAGACTCCATGAAAGGTTTTGTTAATGTCATCAGGTTCTGTCATAGACGACTTGTAGCAAAGCTTTCAAGGAACCTCCCGCATTCTAGCTCTTCTCTCACCTCCTTTCGTGAACTCTGAGAAGCAGTGAGCTCTTGTTGGCCATGCGGACATGTCTTGAGGTGAAAGCCTCCCAAAGGTCCTGTGTTCTGTTATAGACACTGAGAACTAAATGGAACATTGGAATCATGACCAGGCACAGACTTAATGTTTCACGTTCCCAAGAGAGAATGTAAAATGTCTTCCAAACCGTGTAACATGTATGAAGGACCACAGTTTTTCTAAAGCCACAGCTGGAAAAGCAGAGTTTGGAAACACCATCAAATCAAACAGCTGTTATGGTAGAAAGCAAACAGTGAAAAGACTGTGGACAAAGCTGTACACATCTGTTTGGATGCAAAATTGTACTTCATCAGGAGGACTACGTTGGTAATTCAGAGGTAATGGGTCTAGGTATTCAGCAGAGGTAATCACACAGAGAATTGTGAAAAACCTTCATTAAGAAAAACGCTGTGGCTGAGGACCTGGTTGCTAGGCAACCAAAGCTCCCTAGGTAACCTCTTGGAAAAACACAATTTCAGTTGCCTGGCAACCAGCCTCCAGGCCCCGCCCAGCCCCTGGGGAAAAAAACGCTGTCTCCCAGGAGCTCACGTGTGTCTGGAAAAGAGAGACTCATTTGCCATGATTCTCCTAAATTTGTAAAATCTGATCAGACTCTCTTTAAAATGGTTTAAAACACCATCACAGGTTTCCAGTTCTAACGAAAAGGCCTTAAAATCGAGTTGGTTATATAGTACAGCGAAGGTTCTCAGAAGTGAAGTCAGTCCTTGCCTTTCTCTAGGATGCGGAACATCTGCAGATGCTCTGTGGAGCGTCCTCTAGCCACGGGCTAAGGAGGCCGCCAGCGTGGTAGACTGGTGTCTAAAGTCTATGCAAGTTCGTCCCGGCTGTATGTAGAAGGACACTGTCCCCATCAGCTGGACGAGGAAGGGGCTCCTGACATTTCAAGCAGCTCAGTAGGCATTGTCCCTGTTGTGAGTGTTTCAGAGAAAAAGGAACCAGTGATGAGAACTGTTTCTTTAAAATCACAAAGCAGCGTGTCTCCAAGTTACAGCACAGAAACAACTTACAGAAAAATGAATGCCATCAGTCTCGTGGACACCGTGTCAGCATGTCACAGGCAGACAAAAGGAACAGGATGGGAACTGTTCACTTAGTCATCGTCAGTTTGCCTGAACTCTCGTGGGATGGTGGCTTCTGTGCTTGGGAAATTATTAGCCGTGGTCACTTCTCCACATGTGCATTTCTTTCCTGGGTTAAAGTGCCAGAGACTCAGACATCCATGATATAATAGTCCCCTGTGTCAGTCATGACTCTGGGGAGTTGCAGAGTCGCATGCTGGGACATGTAGAAGGAATGGCAGGCAACTCTCTAATACAAGCCTTTACTTCATTCCTTAAACTATCATTACTATTGTTTTGATATTAAATTATAAGAGCATTTTCATGTAAGTTCGTAAATACTTGTACAGGTCTATTGGGACAATGATATCTGTCAAGGATCCAAGGTACAGCTTTTCCTATGAGATCTTCACATCAAACTTTTCATCATCATATGCTAGGACAATCAAATATGCTAATATTTGGAAAACTTTCTGCATGATCTCTAGGACAGTATCAGAGTTTGAATTACCTAGCTGTTACATTGTAGATGAAATACTATTAATAACTATTCATT
The DNA here is from genome assembly GCA_004363575.1 of Solenodon paradoxus. NCBI lineage: Eukaryota > Metazoa > Chordata > Mammalia > Eulipotyphla > Solenodontidae > Solenodon > Solenodon paradoxus. The sequence goes on along the minus strand of RJWH01003306.1, from coordinate 68,820 downwards.
TTTGACAAACAGCTGTTCAAACTCCTGGAAATATTTTTTTAATATTATCTAGCTAATTTCATAGATGGTTTGTAGGAAAGGTTTCAAAGAACCAACCACATCTAGTTCTTACTTCTCTCATCTCTTATCTTCAGTATCTGTTTTGGTCATGCAGTTTTCTGATCTAGGCTGATGACTGGTAGGGATGAGCTTATCTCACTTTGGAGTAGACATCAAAGAACGCTGAAACTTTAGAATACCTAAGACTGTGTTAAGCTTAGCGATAAGGGATTCAAGACAGATTCTGGCAATCAATTATGCCTAACTTTTATGTAGTACTCATGGTTCAGTAGGGCCAGTTTGAGGGATGGGTGAACAAATATTCTGATTCTAAAGAGTAATAACTTCTGGGTCTGTCATTATTTCTGACTAAACACGTTTGCTGGCCCATGTCTTCTGAATGAATGTCCCCTAAGTAAGAGAGAAGACTTCGAAGGACAGAATTGATGTAGGATAAATGGACACTGAGGGAATTCTTCCTCCTTTGCGGGTCCATCAACATTCTTAGAATATGGGTTTCTACAATGACTAAAGCAATTTCTGAATCACTTTGCAATACTGGGTTAAAAAGCAGAAATGCATAGATGAAAAGACACGTGATGAAAATGGAAAGTTCTCTTCCAGAAAAGGACTGTGTACAACTTAATGGTCAAAGATGATACCTTAGTAAAAATGTGTTGATTCTGTGCCAAGACCATTGATTTTTCACATGAGAATACATCATTGAAATATGTGAAAAGCAATTTCATGAAAGCAATTTCAGAATGTTTTAATGGTGATCTTTTAATAAGAAACCATATTAATGGACTGATTTTTGATCAGAGGAAGACATAAATGAGAACTACATTTTGTGAAGTTGAGTCATTAAATATATCATGAATAATGAAATCATCACGTGTCCACTCTCATTATTTTGTGTAACAATATCACCTGTCTTTAAATAATGATTCATTCTAAAAGAACCCAAAGAGCCTTTGAATTTCAAAATAAATTTTAAATTTTCTTTGCATTAATATGTCTTAAGTTTGGAATTTTAATTCAGCTGCTAATTATTTCTCTGTTACTAATAATCTTTCTCTACCACTTCCCATTCGATAATCTGTTATTATTGTTGTTGATGATGATGTCAATGATATTTTACCTAAAGCATTCTAGGCTACATTGCAAATCAAGAGATCCTTTATAAAATTCTAGCAGTTACAAAGAGATAAACCTGAAATCATTCTCAAGACTAAAATCTCCAATGGGTTCCCAGTTGGTTGTACTAAGATTGTGCTCCTGGAAGGTAATTCATGCTGTCATTGATAACGGTTCTCTAACTAATTCATAACATCTTAGCACAATAACTGATATATATTGACAGCTGTGCCAAGCCCTGGGCTAAAGACTTTACAAGATTCTTAATTTAATCTTCATAACAATATTGTGGAGTTAGTACTTTTATTGCCTTCACTTTGCAGATTAAAAGTGAAAAGAATTGGAAAGTTATTTTAACCTCATTGCATAACAACTCACACTCAACCCAAGTTGCTCAGTTCTAAGAGCCCTCAATTAGGTCACTGAGATCTTCCCTCCTTTTAATCTAGTCAGTGCAGGTCCTGCAGCCAACATGCAACCTTTGCTCCGGCCCCCTATTAACTTTTCTTAAAAAGAAAGTATTTTCATTGGCTGTTAAGGTGTAAGTGAAGCATTCTCACACATCATTACTAAGAGTAAATTGGAAATCTTTTCTAGACAGCAGTTTGACAATATGCAGCTAATGCGTATAAGATGCCATTGTTATTTGATTCCAAGCTGCCGTCGATTCTAATCCTCATCCCAACTTCCCAAGAGGTATTTGTGAAAAAAATCAAAATCAAAAATAATAAGATTTATTTACAAAGCCACCTTTGCATGTAAGCTCCACCTGATATTTAGGGATATAAAATGGCAATAAAAACTAAAGAAAGAAATAAAAGGTGCAGTTTAGAATCAAATAAAATATGGTAATAGATTTCTTTTCTGTGAATTGGTCCTAAGAAAAAATTTGGCCTAAAGATACACATTGGAAAAAGTTTTTGGAGGCATTTTGTTAAAGAAACAAAACAAAACAAAACTGAACTCTATCAGTTATTGATTGTAAGTTATCAAATTGGAATAAATGCAAGTCATTAAATCATCATTATACTCATGGCTTAAACACATGGGTGTATGCATAAAATACCTAGAAGGTAAACTCTACAATGTTGGTGGTGGTCTATGGGAGATGGGTTTAATTTTTCCAGCTCTCCCTTTTTTTCTAAGTGTTTAACAGTAGACCTGAATTAATTATATAATGAAAGAGGAACAGTTACAGCTTTAAAATGAAATAAATCATTGGACTGAAATTGAAGCCACTTGTGTTTGTTAAGTAGGTTCAACTGCAAGAAACAGAAAACACAATAGAAAAGACTGATGTAAAATAGTTTCTCAAATAAAGTTGGAGGAGGTCACTGGAGATGCGGTGCTCAGTGTTGGCACCAATCCAGCCTCTTTCCTCCTTGTTCCACCTTGATGGCATCCATTCCCAGAGTTTCCTTGTGGGCTAAGATGGCTGCTATGTTCCAACCCTCACATCCATATTCCACAGAGCAGGAAGGAAAAAAAAATAGAAACTGTCTGCTAATATCTCATGAAAGCAGCATGTAATTAATAGTCAAGATGAGTTTCAAAAAAGGAAAATAATTTTTTGTTATTGTTGTTGGTCCCATAAAATTTCTTGCTTTGGAAGCCAGGAGAACATATAGGTAGGATCATTGGCAGCCCCTACCACACTCCCTTCAGGACTTGAGTCCGTGAGGATTCCTGGCTTTGGATGCCCCATTGTCTCCTTCACATAGCTTCTGCTCCATGAACTAATCTAAATGTGTTTTATAATTCAGGAAATTAAAGAAAAATATAGCATTTTTGCACTTCCTTCACTTTATTTCATACCATGAAGTGACCTTGAGAGAACACTGTTACTAACCATTAAGTTGATTTGGTTTTGATCTAGTTGGGGGAAAAAAAGAGAATTTAACAGAGAAAATTACTGTGCTACTGATCAAAGCGGAAATATGTGCCCCAGGATGTACCCACAGAGGGTTTTTAGCTAGTGACTGACAGGACTGCTTTTGTCATGCCTCCTTAAAAGGAGACTCCAAGAATATGGACAGGCATTTTAGAAGGTACTTTAACAGACTTGCCTTTCTATCCATCTGTGTATCCTCAGAATGAGCCTGTTCATAGAAGGTGTGCTTGCTTCTGCCAGGAAGAATGCCTTTACACATTCATTCTAAAGGGAACCAGACTCTTGTAAATGGGCAGCTGGAAAAAAAATTTATGATTGGCATGTTTCATCAAAGAGACTTTGTGTAAATATGCACCTCCATTCTGTCGCTTTGAAAATACCCATGTGCCCTGGGAGTTTCGGAACTTGTCTCTCAGCACTTCATTTCATTATAGACAGCAAGTTGCTTTCTGCAAATGATCGTCCACCTCTGCTGCTAGGAGTTGGAAATCCTAGGTAATGGGATTTTTGCATCATCTTATTTCTGTCAGCAGGCACCCTTTGAACACAGGCTGAGGCTAACATAGGGGCCTAAGAATGGCCAAGAAAATGTTTCCATGAATGAAAGATTGATCTCAGGCAGGAATAAAACATTGAGAACTTCTCATTACTGTCTTTTCTTAGAAAATAAAAATCTTGACTTCTACCCCATTCCATCACTGCCCTACATATGCACTTAACCAATTCAAAGGAAAATATATCAATGGAAAACTATTCACAACTGGGAAATGTCTTCCAACTAGGTGTAATATTGACAGATGGCTACTTTTGAAATAGTAAAACATACAGAGAGATGATAATGTAAGCATCCAACAACCTGGATGCCCAGTTCAATGAACATCAGATTTTAGTGCCCGATTCTATCTCGACGGCCGTCATTTATGTCTTTTAGGCCAAGAAACTGCTTTTTCCCTTCCAAAATTTATACATAAAATTTGTGCTGAGCAGATTAATCGTGGCCTGCTTGAGATAATTTCACCAAGTCTATTAAGTAATACGCTGTCCCTGCATATCACGCCAGCATTTGATGCACACAGCTGATGTTATATATCCTGGGAATATTTTTCCATAGATCAGTGAGCAATGGCCACTGAACAAAGATAAAAAATGTCACGATTTCTAAGAAGAACATTTCAGACCCCATGCTTTAGAATTCAAATTTTCATTTTCTCTCACATCTAATATATACTAATCAATATCATGGAGATAAAATACCTACTTTCAAGTCTTGTGAAGCATATTTGAGCAATTCTATGCCACGACTGTGTAAGACAGGACATAGATAGTGTTCAACCATGCAAACAAGCTCTTGTCATTCTTGTTAGGAAGATTAATTTTGGGGCATTTAAATGAACATCATCGGAATGAGTTCCGTTCTATATGTAAATCTACACAAAGACAAATCTTTGATAACAGAACTAGACTTCAAGTCAACTGATGTGCCACGTGCCTCTGACTGTCTCCCTCTCTGTCTTGAAGATGTTCCATGAAGACGCCGCCGGAGGCTGGCAGCTGGTAGCTGTGGACGTGAACAAGCCCCAAGGACGTGCCCCAGCCTGCCTCCAGGTGCGATTGAATGACATTTTATAAGTCACCTCTCAGAGGTTTTCTGGTTTTTTCAAAATTGTAATGATTGAAATAGCACTGGTTTAAAGCACAGTGCAGGTTTTAGGGGCACTGATTACCAGTTGACTTCTGCAGGTACCACCTTACCACCCAACACAAGAGTTCATGAGCTTCCCTCTGGCACCGTGCTTTGATCCCCTTATCCCACTTGCCCACCTCCTCTGCGTTCCCCTAGAATAGCCGCCATTTTGTTTTTATCATCTAAGAGTTTGTTTAGTTTTGTTTGTTCAGGAGTTTCGTTTCTTTATCTTCTTCTTATGAGTGGAATCATTCAGTAGTTGTCTCTCTCTGTCAGACGTATTTCACTTACCACTTACCATATGCCCTCGAGGTCATACAACTCAACAACAGAAGAGAAGCAACTCTTTCAGAAAGTGGACCCAGGTTCTCTATCGACTTTTCTTCAAAGACAGACAGTTGGAAAAAGCGTTCATCATCACTTATCATCAGGGGACTGGCAGAGGTCTCTGACTTCTAGTATAGACAAGGAAACCCCCAGCTCTCCAAGCTCTAGATCCTCCCAGATGTCTGGTCCTGTCCTCCAGGACGGTGTTTTACCACTCATCCTGCATTCCCAGACCTAGCGGTCTTTTAGACACTGGGTGAACACATGCTCCAGGTCTTAACATGCCATCAGGGATGAACCTATGAAGACTTTTGCTGTCGTATAAAATCTTGTAAAAATATTCTTCTACAAAGGCCTGCATTATTTGGGGTGCAGGTGGTCAGGATCACAAGTCAGTTCATGGAATACCTCTTTGAGGGCCCGGGAAGGGAATCTCGTAGTGAGGCTGTCGCTCTACAGATGCAATGTGGCCGAGTCAAAATGCTTGGTTAACAAGGTGGCAAAGTCGACATGCTCCCAGTGCGGGAAAGTTCTCCCCTGGAGGAGCCCTCTCTGGCCTGTGGCCTTTCTGGACTAATCTGCTCTGAGCACCTCCTAAGGCCCAGTAACCAACTTCTTTCCTTTGGTGGATGGCATGGCCATCTCCTCTGACACGTTCGTCACTGGATGTCAGGAGCTTATTCAGGACCAGGAACCTTAGCAAGAGCTACATCTTCACTCTTCCCATCTCCCTTCTTCTTTTATATATAAGTGTGTGTATACACACACACACACACACACATATATATATATATATTTATCTGTTTTTAAGAGTAAGAAAGCAAGCAGGGATAAAGATGAGTTGATAGGAAGAAAGAGAGGGGAGGAAGAAGCATTGCTTGCTTGATTGATGATTGATCGATTGAGTTGTTCATCTTGGTTGTTCACCCCTGGTCCAGGTCTCAAACCCAAGTCCTTGGCGTTTGCATGGACTAGACTGGAGCTGCAAAGGTAACACCTGAGCCACCAGGCTGTGCCCCTCTCCCTTCTCTTGGAGGGTGAAAACTCAGGCAGCCCCATCAGAACAACAGAGCCCTTCCTCCTGGGGAACTTGATTTTCTTCATGCTCTTTTGTTTTCAGTTGGATGTCCTCTGCACCCCCAGAAGGGGTGCATTTATCATTCTTCATATCTGCCCACTCCCATAGCTTGGGGAAGAATTTTTCATCTGATTCTGGAGGAGAACCCCTTTCTTTCTTATGGGCCTTTCTCTCCAGGTGAGGACTCGTTCTGCAGCTCGAGGATTGGTACCAAAGAAGCCAAAGATTGCACCCCGAATCATGACTGTGGGCCACCTTTCTATGGCTGTTTGGCCGCAGAGCTATTTCTTCCTCTCAGTTAAAATGATGGAAGCAGTTACCATGAAAACAGATACTGCTAAATATTGTTTCATGATTCTCTTTCTGTCATATATTGATGGCGACGGTGCTGCCACTCATTCAGCTGCGACAACTCGCTCTACCACTGCGTCGCTGCTGGTTTAAGTAACAGAAGACGCAGTGATAGTTGACTCTTGCCTATAAAGCACTTTCACTTACATTATGTACTAGCTCATCAACTGATTATCTGCTAGGCAGGGGACACTAAGGTAACCCCAAACCTGACAAGTATAGCCCCATCCTCATGGAGTGTAAAGGTCTTTCTGGTTGGGAAGAGAGAAAACAGCACTGACTGGCAATTACAGGAGTGTTATAATTCAAGCACTTCAGCAGGATGTTGTCTGTGCATGTCATTTGGACAAAGCATTATCCCTCTCTCCTCACCTGAGAGGTCAGGGAAGGGCCCCGAGAACTAGTGATACTTAAATTAAGCTAGAGAAGGAGGGAGGGAGAGACTGAGGATGAGGATCAGGACAGCCCTGTGCTGCAGAGAGAGGGGCCTGCCTTGGAGACCCAGACAGTCTGACTTGGGTCACCAGATACAGAAGCCAGGAGTAGACCTGGGTCTTCCACTTCCTAAGCCCATCCTCTGTGCAGCTGAAGAAATACACCATGCAATGCATGTTTGTATTAGAAATAAACTACCAGCGCTGCAAGTCCAAATGCACAGCTTACAAATCTATTAAAATGGTTGGTGGCTGGCCTGAGGTTGCCCCCTGGAATTACGAAGCACGTTTGCCTTCTTATCACAAAGATTTGAAATGGCAAGAGAACTAAGATGGCTGTGTTGGAGAGACACATCTGAGCAGGGATAGGAAAGGAAAGACCAGTGGTGGGAAGGGGACATGAGGCTTGAAGTGTGAACATGTCCAAGAGACCTGCGTATTGGATGCATTGTGCATATGGAAGCATGATGGACAAGTGTTATGAATGCTGACCCAGGTGGTTGGAAATGAAGAGAGAAGGAAGGTGGAAAGTTCAGTCTGAAGGATGTTGCATTCAGCCCAGCTTCATATGATCCTAAAGGACCTTCAGATTTTGGTCTTCAGTCAGGCTTCCCTGTTTGAGATGGTAGGGATGGAGATTGAGATGACCAAGAGAGCATCTGTTTGGAGTGGGCTTGAGCTTGGAACACAGTACATTTCCATGCTGAGTGGAAAATGATGACTGAATGAATGAAAAGGAAGGAAAAATTAAGTAAAGAAAGAAAGGTCGTGAACTACTTGCTGGCTTCTATCACCGGTTAGTGCCATCTAAAACTAGACACCAGGAGAATCTGCCTGTGAGCCTGTCTTAGAGTATAGTGTTATCTGCAGGGGCCAACAGCATAGAACACTTCCTTTTATTTTTAAGATGAGTGAGATGTGACTGTGTTCTATAACCTATTTTAAACTATGGAAATAAAAAATAGTTCGCTTCAACTTCTTCCAGCTTATCCACGCTCACAACCCTTCCCAGAGAAAGCCTAGTGATGCTTGTTTAAGGCCCGTTCTAAGTCCCTTCCTCTGACGCCTAGCACGGTATCTCTTTCCTGAAACAGCACCGTTGCCTCCAGGGGGCGCTGTCATGTTCAAGGACCACTGTTCTCTCCCTCTCAGGATACAGAATTCTACTCATGTCCTCTCTTTAAAAAAGCCTTTCAAAGAACAGATCAGGTGCCCTGATTGTCTGTTTCCCTCTCCTTCTACATGTGTATGTTTATCAGAATGTTAGCAAAATTAATGAAGATGGTATCATTCATGATTCAATGTCTCTCTTCCTGAGCAGAGGACACTCCATGACGGTAGGGATGGTAATAGTTCCGGTCACCACTGGAGCTCTTCCCCACACATGGAACATGCTCAGATGATGTTGACTAAATGAGAATGGCTCACACCTCTTGACTCATGAAAGCACTCAGTTGGCTTCTCATTAGAAGCTTCTCTGTCCTCATGACCTTACTCATTTCTGTAAGAGCTTTTACTTCTGAGTCTAAAACAAGAAGAATGTTTAGTCTGTTTTTAGACAGCACCTCTGTCTAACATTGGGCACTTAGGCAGCACATCCCTGTGAAATATGGTGGCAGAGGTTTACAGGATGTCACTGTGACTTTGCTTCCATCCACTGCTTTCAGAATTCCTTGTATCTTCTTCAGCATGTGAGCTAAAGGGGCCCCTGTTCAGAAAAGTAGGCTTAATCACGAATAACATAGTTGAAAAGACCCCAAACCAAGTCTATCTTAACAACAATAAAAGTAGATAGAAAAATATTTATCTTTACCCATGACTCTGGTGGGAAAATAAGCGATACAGTCATAAATGCTTAAAGACATACAGACATACATGCATGAATAAATGTCTACAGAAGGAAATGAGAAATGAATCTCTTTCTTTATAGAAGTGAAGACCAGCTGTGTGTGTGGAGCTCATGTCTCCGGGCCTGCTTTTCTCACTCCTCTTATTTCTAGGTCTCAGAAGCCATTGGTGTGGGTGACCCATAAAACCATAGAATAATGTGACTTTAGAACACAAAGTAGTATGTAAATGTCAATTATTTTCTGTTCGTCTTACCACAAAATCTTATGGTATTAAAATGATAACTCAGCCTAGATGAAGACTGCCCAAGATCCATAAATCATGAAGTGTGTTCAAAAGTCAGCTCTATCCTTGTTTCAGGAACAATTGCTTTTGATTCTCTTTCTTCATTAGTATTTTGTCTTGAATTTGTATTTTCTTGTCTATTTTCTGTATCCTTATCTAGTTTGTATGCACACCTGTGTTCCCCACCAACTAGAAGTAATTAAGTAATTGAATAAAATAGGATTAATCAATGTGGCTTAATCTGCTGTTAAACTAAATGCATGATGTGACTGACATTTCTGGGATTCTGAGTGTTTGTTGGCTAATAGTTTCTCTCTGTAAGTTGTGTGTTTGTATGCACACAGGTAGGTAGGTAGCAGGTATGTTATGCATGTACCTGTTAGCCAAAAGATATGTGTGTATTGTGTGTGCATTCATTTATTACATTGCAATAATAAATCTGTTAGGACCTTGCATACTCCAGGGAGCGATAATTGAGATTTGGGCAATAAGAACAATTTTTCGTTTCTCTACGTTCGTACAGATATACACATATTTTATCTGTTCCAAATGTTGCCATCTTTTCAGTGTTTCTGCTTCCTCTTTACATATACCATCATCCCTCAATAAGACAGGGGATGGGTGCCAGGCTCCCCCCTGGATACTAAAAGCCACGGTACCCTTGCCCCTGGTATAAAATGGCATGCATGGTATTTACAGATAACTACTGTCCTCCTGTTACTGTACTTTCAACCACCTCTAGATTACTTAGAATAACACAGTACAAAGCAAATGTTGTATAAGTAGCTGTGATACTCTATTGTATAGGGAATAATAGCAAGAAGTAAAATATTCAGTGTAAACACGAGCATCGTCCTGATTACAAGTTCGTATTTTAAGTTGCACTTGGTTGAATGTGTGGCTGTGGATCCCTCATACACAGAAGGCCGAATGTCTTCATTTAGAGAAAACAAAGAAACTGAGATACTGAGAGATCTCCTTACACTTCTACAAATCAGATACGATACAGCCACTTAGAGCAGGAAAAATAGCACCTCTGGTCTGCAATTTGAAGCTCCACCAATTCCATCCTGCATTCTGAGACATAAATTATAAGCATAATCATGGCCATAATTAGAATCATACTGGGACTGATCTATACAGGCAGGAAGATTTGATTTGGTGCCCTCTGGGTGGTCATTTCTGCTTTTATAATAATTGAAAATATATGTACTTTTAAATTTAATTGCAAAAAACCCAAGTTCAGAGCAGGAGGGCCCACAGAATTGTGCAGTTGACCTGGACGGTTGCGTGTGGTGAGCTCTCTCCTGCTCCATGTTGAAATTTTGAGTTAATTAACTCACTGTTAATGAGGTCCATTTTGCTAGGGCATTTTCCATATTTATCCGGTTATTACTGAGCGCCAGACCATGTTTAATAAAGACCGTAACCATGGCAAATCTCTGCAACTCTTAATTCATTCCTCAGTTGAGGACAAATAAGTGAAGGTCTTGTAGCCCTGGAAACACTCCCTCCACACATCACACATGGTCCTTCCTGCGATGTCCTTCTGCCTCTTTGTCCACTTCCTGTGCACGGTTGATATGCTGATCATCGGCAGCCCACGCCTTCCTGCCTTTGGTCCTGACTATGGATCAAGATGACTGGAAGTAACAAGGAAAAGCCTGGGACACGACCAGCCAAGCACCTGCTTCCAACATACGTCTCCTGATGTGACCCCTCCCTCTTGGGCCTCCCCCCACCCCCAGCGACAGCCGTTTTCACTCGATGAAGTTAACACCGGTGCAGCATCTTTTCTGAAGGGGATACGTCTCCAGGTGTGACCGATGAGAGCCTCTCTGGAGACAGAGCTGTTTCAGCTGTGCTACCCATTTGTGGGACCTTGGGCTCAATTCTCTAAAATGGGCATCAGACCTCCTGCCTTGGCCTGTGAGAGTCAAGTATCTTTGCCCTAGTCAAGAAGTACTTGGCTGCGAGGAACAGATCACACTTTCACAGGGAGCTTCGTAGCCAGTATAATCAGGCCTCCCAGGTGACCACACTCTTTGCCTCACTCTTGGTCTCTTTCAATCACGTGGTTTCTCATTGTTATTTCTAGCTGTGTCTTTGCCTTTCTCTTCTCACTTGGAAAACTAGCTCCATTCTTCTTCTTGCGTGTTGTGCAAATATGGCAGGCAGTGAGTAAGCTTATTGATCGGCCATTTACGAATTCTGGAAAACTTCCAGGACAGGAGCTGGACCAGAGGCAGCAGTCATGAGAACCCAGGGGAAGCAGCAGGCTCACTTGAGCCAAGTCGTGGGTATTCCTACTTCAGGAAGCCAAAGGGATTTTCCTGCAAAAATCCCCTGTGAAACCCAGTCTGTCAGTGGGAGTCATTTCTCAGCCCTCCTGAGCTCTGTGGGGTCAGGGGAGAGGGAGCGCGACTGATCATACTGACTAGTAGGGAGCAACTCAGAGCTTTCCCTATTAAATATATGTCATGCAGACTTGCGGAGGTCGTCAAGGGATGGCTAGACTAGTAGGGTCTGACTCAAAGCTCATCACCCTGTAAAATGGTTTCTTTGGCGAAGCATTCCATAGTTTCCATGCACTTGCAGATGAATAATGTGTAAATTGGAACCATCTCACAATCTAATACTCAGTCATCTTCTGGCTTAAGAATATTAGATAGGAAGAATACTGTGCATCCACCATTAGAAATGAGAGTGGCTAACAGGCATTGTCCACTCCCTGTGTGTCAGGGGCGCGGTGTCTTAGGAGTATGACATTATTCGACGCTCACCTCTGGACCCAAGCGTGGGTCCTGTTCTCATCTCCCTTTGATAAATGAGATGGAGGCCCAGAGAGCTGACAGAAATTGTTGACAGTCACAAAGCTAGTCCCTGACTAGAGATTTCATCTCAGTCTATCTCACTTTCAGCACTGTATGTCATTCTACTATAAAAATGTACCCACAGGCATTCAATCATTCATTCATTCACTCATTCATTCATTCTCCTGCTAATAGACATGAGGTCGTGTGGACAGTCCCCTTGGGTTCCCATGACCAGCCTCCTGCCTTGTCCTGCTCTTGTGAACGTCCTCCGCCCTCTTGTCTACGCCTTTATGCATGTGTGTGAGAACATTGGAGTATTGTCATTAGGACGCAGTAGCCTTGTAAACTACGTCTCATGGCCACCTAGAACGTAACGCTGCTTTTCCCTCCTCCCAGCAACTGGTAAGAGTTGTTTCAAGTCGACTTTTATCAGACTTGGACCCCTGATGGCGTGAAACGATGCCTCACTACGTGAAATGGGGAGCGACCTGATTGTAACATATAGATGTTGAAGGTTTTGTCCAGAGAGCCATAGACCCCTTACATTTTCTGCGGATTGCCTGTTCATTTTCAAGTGATTTCCAAAATTTCTGAGCATCTGAAGGACCTGTCACTTCTAACGGAGACGACATGAATGTCTCAGGGTCACCCCAACGGGAGAGCTTGCTGTCTGCATGCGCATTTGCCACCCCTGCCCATGCAGGCAGGCAGCAGTGCAATTCTTTTATGTGACACGACCCAAACCACGTAGAAGGTGTCTTCAGAGTGGCCTCATGTGTGTGTCCACGCAGAGTGAGCAGTGAGAATTGAGGTTTTGCATCCACCACTTACTCTGCTGTTTAAACGCACTGCTCACCAGCAGCAGCTGCAGGAAGAGGTCACCCTAACGTGTGGTCCATGGAATTCTTTTAACTTGGAGCCTCATTCCTCATCCGCTGCTATGACAATTCTCATTTCCTCCTGCCTCTCAGGGAGGAGTCTGCATCTTGACGTCTGACAGCCGTGGCGGTGCGTTTGAACTGTCTTCCCACACACACCCGGTGACCTATTACCGGGAAGAAAGATGCTGACAAGCAAAGGAAGGTGTGTCTGAGACCCTGGCACCACCTCGCTCTCTCTCTGGTGACTGTTCATCCTCCTGGGCCTTCTTCCATCAGGAGCGGAGCTAATGGGCTCCTCCCCGAAGTAGGTCTGATTGTGGCAAAATGGTCTAGAGTGCCATAATGCTTCTTGAGAAAAGTGCCAGTGACAGCAGAGGGGGGGAGTTCGACGTGACTGTGTTTCCAGGGATGAAGCGGTGCTCCCTTAAAGCCCGTCCTCTTATGAACCGTCCCACCACTGGAGGTCACTTCCAGAATTGATAGAGCCCCTGTGAACTTAGGCTTCAGCCAGGAGCCAACCTCTCTGTGCTTAGAGACCGATGTAAGAAGACAGGTGGCTAGGAGACTGGGGCGCTGACTACGTCTCACAGAGCCGCTGCTCCTAATCTGAACAGTGGGGCTGATCACGTCTCCTGGGCTTCGTCAGGCTTGGAGGTGACTGGGTGGCAGGGTGTGAGCATCCCTGGGCTCCCAGCCCGCAGGAAGGAGGGCCCTTCCTGTTGGTTCTCTTCTTGCTCTAGTCGTGTCGTACTCCGCTTCCAGGAAGCCCGGTGACTTCCCAACCTTTGTCTCACCTCGTTTTTGTGCCGAGTGTTAGAAATCTATTTCTAAACCTCCAACAGATGTGGGCATATTGCCTCTCATACATCAGAAACCAGGCGTACCTCTCCCCTCCCCTGTTCCCACAGAGAAAGCAGCTTTCCCTGCATCTTCCATCTATACTGCACCCCTCCTTGTCCTCCCCCCAGTCTGTTCTGCCTTCAATTCTGTCATGAAGTCAGTCTTAAATTTTTCCAAATCAACCTTTCCACCCTGTCCACACGCCTTTACCCCCAACACCAAACCCAAGCAAACTTCTGCAGTGAGATGATGCATCTCCATTCATCTCTGCTCTACTACCCGCATAGCAGATGCCCTGTGTAAGCGCTCAGCAGATGCGTGCAGCTTAGAGAGAATGCACGTGTGTGCTTCCCTGCGTAGACACACACACACACACACACACACACACACACACACAGCAGACACGAGTGCTTCCTCTGCCCTCACGCAGAGGCCACACAACCCCGCACACATTCTCAGCTTCAGTTTCTAACAGAACATAAAACAACTGGCACGGAGGGAAAAAAAGGAATGAAGGATTCTGCAGTAACCAGGAATGAGATTTAAGAATAGGAGCAATAAACCAGCTAATGACAGAGCAGCACCAAAAAAAGATGTAAGAAAGTACTAAAGGGTTCATTGAGGAAAGACCTAATGTCGCCAAGCCAGTTATGGTCAACTCGATGAAGAAGTATCTCATGTAAATCCTCAGGGTGAACTGTTTCACATGGATTTATTTCATAGATATTTAATGTATGCATTTGAAATAATAATTATATTTAGGATAGATACCAGAAGGCCAGACATATTACAATAAAAATTTGCATTTTTGATTTTTTTTGCGCCTCGTTGGAAGAAAAAGTGTTCAACATTTAAAAGTTACTTCCATTTTAGATGCCTCCAGAACAAACATCTTTATACCTGTATGCTTTCATCTTCCAGTGTGGATATGTCTTGCGAGTCTCCAACATGCTCATCAGGAGCATTTGCTCTTTCCTATCAGGCACTCATAGTCTGTGAAGACACATTTCTCTCAAATATTTGTTGCATTGTCACCTTTAAAAAAAATGAAGAATATGCTGTTTTTCTAAGTCTTGATTTCTGAGTTTTGAAAGGACACTCTTTAAAACCTTCAGGCAGGGTTTGAAATTTCTATCTGTTGTCTTGGGGTTCAGTACAACCAATCCCTTCTTCCTACAACTTGACTTCCACAAGGTTGGATTTCTCTTACCAGGCTTTCTGTTCCAAAAGACAGTAAACCAGTCAGGACTTGGCAGTGGGCAGGGTTCTTCTGGGGAATCACAGATTCTCAGCAACTCTAGTCCTGACACTCTCCAAGGACACGTCAGGGACAGGCAGGTGGGAACAGCAGAGCTCCTCAGACCAGCCAATGGCTCTTTTTTCCAGTATTGGTAGATATGCGTCTCCTTTGAACATAAATTCTTTATATGGGGCAGAAATATGTTGGTGATTGATTCTGGGACTAACAGGTATCCAGAAGTTTTCTAAACAAGAGAAGTCAAAGGCATACTTCCTGCTGGTGGGAGATTTCCTTTAGGTTTCCTGGCTTAGTCTTTTATCTTCTTCTCCTTATTCTTTTTTTGCTCATGACTCACCTGCATGATGCTTTTGGAGAATTTGATCTTGTACTTGCATTGTCCCTCATTGTTTAGTTGGAAATCTAATTAAAACACAACTTTTAGTACATGCTGAAACAGTGTTGAGGGCATGAGTTTTGTTTACCAAAGCAGGATATTTTATTCACTCAGACAGGAATTTAAAGAAGGTTTTGTTTCTGAATTGTACTATTCATTATCCTAATGTATCCGTATTGTGGTCTCCAAGGACACAATTCTTATTTGTTGGATGTTTGCCTACAGGGTCTCTAGAATATTTAAGCTACTGCTTTATAGGGAAAATTATTGAACCAATTTAATAGAAATAGCTCCTATGGAATACTTAACATTGGTACCACTAACAATGAGATCACCTGAGATCTTTCTGAAAATGTTTTAATTTCATAGCCCCTCATAAGATTAGTTATTTCTTGAACTTGATTTTTCATGTCATACCTTCTTACCTTTCCTGTAAGCAACTGATTGTGTCTCTACCTAAATATTAGAGTATTGTTAAATACAATATTAATAACAGCAAATACGAGTTATGAGGTGCAAGATTCCAGCTACAGGCTAGACTTAATACTACAGAGTCTCATTTATTTATATTCATGTTCGACCCTGGAGATGCTGCCACACCCACTTCCCATAGAAGAAAATGAGTCCCAGAGATTAAATTCGACACAGACATCCTGTTACCCCAAGGCCATCTTCTCCCCTTCTACGGAACAGATGGTCTTCCCTTTTCAAATATAAGGTTTACAAGCTTAATACCCTTTATTTAACCCCAAATACTTGGCCGGGAACTGCTTCTCATTCTTCTTTAATAAGTAGAGTTAAGTGTAACACATATTGTCTGCAAGACAACACCTGTGTTGGACTCACAGTGAGGCTTCGTTTTAATTCTACAAGCTTGGAAATCTACTTATCCTTCCCTATTTGTCCCGTTGTCTGAGGGGAGAGGAAGGATTGAGAAGATGCCATGAAGTCCTTGCGTCAGACACGCAGTATCTCTGCATTGGCACCAACATGCCCTCCAGTGTGAGTTCTTGTTTAACGTGTGTGGTGCCGGTTGGAAGAACTGAGGATCCGTCTCCATAATTGCCATAGACTTGATAGTCTCTCCTTTTGCGATAGGACTCACAACTAATGTAAAGAAAAGAGAACTTTCTTGTCCTTCTGCTTGATTAGATGCAGTATCATTGCTTCAAACCCACTTTCTCATCCTGTCTTCTGAAACAGCAGTGCGGGATGATTATTGACATTTGTCGTAATCAGTCTGATAGAGACCCTGTTGTCAAGTCACCAGGGGTGGGGAGCTGGGCACTTGTTGACAACCCTTCTTTATAGGAGATGATTTGAAGTAGTTATGTCAAAATCACTAGCAGTGCCTGTTAGCAGTGTTCTATTGCCATTTCAAATGACCACTTTGTGACTTAAACAACATAAATTTATTATTTTACACTTGCCACAGGTCATATGTCCAAAATGATGGTTTTCACTGGGCTAAAAACTAGGTATCGGCAATGCTGTGTTACTTCTGGAGAATCCAAGGAAGAAACCTTTTCTTGCCTTCTCTAGCTTCTTGAGCCTTCCACATCCCTAGCCTGTATAAAAGAGCATGAGGGTGCCTGCATAATGCCTCCCAAATGGTTGAAAAACCATCACATTTTTTTATTTCTTGAACCCAACTGGTTTAGTTGATTTTTCATTTTCGAGTTGGAGGGAGCTTAAGGTAGGGAAGATAGACATCCATTTTTGTGATGGTCAGTCCTAGTATGTTACTATAATATTCTAGTCAGGTTTTGTCATATTTTATTTTAGAGACCACAGACTTAGAATCATGCAATTGTGAAACTGTAAAAAACTATATAGGTCACCTGGGTAAATGTGCTGTTAAACAGGTGACTTCTGTCATAGAGCCTCCCAAACTTTAGCATGAACACGGATCATCTGGGACCTTAGTGAAAATGCAGATTCTGAGTGTAGAGAACTGGGAAGGGAGCTGAGATACTGCATTTCTAATAGGCTCCCAGGTTGTTGCTGGGCCATGGACCACACTTTGAATAGCGAGGCTCCTGAGCATTTCTGACTGATACTGATGCCTCGGAGACTGATTCTGTTATAGTCTCTCCAGGTTTAGTAATTCTAACTATCACACAAATCACTTGTTTGGATCAAAACCAAACTAAAGATATATGCAAAACTCGTCTGAATTTTTCAAAATATAAGCCAAAATGACATTGCAATTGCAGGGAACTTTAAAGAATTGTGAATTTGTATGCAGAATCTGAAGATGCCTATATTAATGAAGATAGATGGCTAGATGAGAAGATATGCAGAAACACAGATGCATGTAAATATGCACACATACATTTGTATATGTAAATACAATGATAGTAATATGTTTACATCTCTGGATTCTGTCTCCATATTAAATAATACAGTTGTGAACATCTCAAGTTATATAATATTATGGGGCACTGAGTCTGTGTTTTCCTTTTCATTAATTCCTACAAGAAAATAAAAAAAATTGAAGGGTACAAACTTGGAGTGTTCTACAGCAGTGAGGACAAGTCTCAGTGTAATGTGGCCAGCCCTTCACATTAAGGAAACCCTGCCCAGTTTCAACCATTGGTTGAATTGAATTGAGTTGAAGTGTTCCTTATCACTAGCTCTAACTTTAAAGCTGGAGTTACTGGTTTAAATATTTAAATTTAGCTCCTGTGTGTACTTATCACCCTAATTCTTATTTAATATTTGCAAGTTATTACTTTTGGAGAAAATCAGCTCAGCAATGGTGATTATAGTGTATCAAAATCCATTGTAAGTGATTATTTTAATGACTCCATACCAACAGGGACACGTAGACATCCAGACAAAAAACAACCTAATTATAACGACGGCACCAAAGTGAAGCTGTGACAGTTACAAAACCAATTTAAAAGTTTTTTGACAGCCATGGCTGAAAGCTTTGTTTGGACCTTTCAGTAATAACAGTTTACTTAAGACATAAATTCACAGCTAAGGAAAATAGAAAGAGGAAGTTGTGGCTTTTCTGTCATGCAGATAAAGTGCAAATCAGTTGAAATGTTTTTAATAGAACATTATGTCGTAAAGAGTATAGAGAAGGAATAATAGTTATGGAATTTGACTCTTACAATGCAAGAAAGACTAAATAACCAGAAAAATTCTCATGAGAATAGAAACTTGCCAACTGATTTGCTTATCTCTGTTATGAAGGCCAGTCATTCCCGAGAGTAAATTGATGTGCATTTGAATATGTTGATTGGCAGTTCTGAAATTTGATTTCGCCTTACCTGTAAAATGAAGTCAAAAGCAAATGGCACTGAGAATGCCTCAATACCCATGGTGACAGGAAACCTTACTAAATAGCTGCTTTTCCCATGGCTCTGACATCTCTCCAATTATTAGACCCTTATCACTTTTATATATCTTTCCTGGTTATGAACGCAGTGAAATATGCAACATAATTAGTTCTTTGACCTTGGGCAAAGAATTTCTCATTCTGAACAGAAAAGTCTCCAGTTTGCAGAACTGCCTTTATTGTTCCTGCAAATCTTTATAGAACACTTGCGATAGGCAAGCACTCTTCCAAATGCTGTACAAGTATTGATTCACTTATGATTGGTAATAACCTTGGAAAAGGCATTGTTATCTTCCCTTTGTGGATGAGAAAATCGAGGTACAGAGATTTCAGAAGCTTGCCAGGACCAGAGAGCTTGTAAGTGGCGGAGTTTCAGCTCCCAGCAGTTTGACTCACAGCCTTTGCTAGGAGTCCATAAGAACCAAGAAGAAAGCAGGCCTCAGGAAGGGGTACCATGATGGTGGTTGATCCCTGGGAATTGGTGCCAGGGGACTAGGCTCAGTAGTTTATTGTTATATACTCAGCTGCTCTCCACAGAAACTTCTCTGTCCTGCTGCTGCCCAGAGCCTTCAGCTTCTGCTTTTTCCATTGATGTCTCTTCCCCCAAGAGGGCAGTGGGTCCGAAAATGACCTCTGAGCAGACTTGGGTACAGAGCCCAGCTCTGCTATGCTTGCTATGTGGCCTTAACCAATGACTTAATATCTCTGAACTCACTGGAAAAAGTGAGTTATATATCCCGCCATCTAGGGCTATGGTGGAGATTAAAAGAAATCAAGTAAACAACATACAGCGTGGCCTGGATTGTAGAAATCACTCAGAACATGGTAGCCATTATGTTAACACTCACTCACCTCAGTGTAGGCAGCAGACTGGAGCCAGATTTCTGTCCAGATTATGGCATCACTTTCCGTACTTGCTTGATAGTGGGAAAGTCATTTAACTTCTTTAGAACAACTTCCTAGGGCTTTTATGGATTTAAATGAGTTCATTTATACCTAAGACAGTTCCTAGGTTTAGTAAGTTTAAATATAGCAGATGATACTGTGTTGTACGCTTAAAAATTTTTTAAAGAATAGATCTAACTGTAAATGTTCTTACCCCAAATAAGAATGATGACGATGATGATGATGATAAAGGAGGCAGGAGGAAACTTTGGGAGGTGATGAATGTGTTTGTGTTGGTGACGGTGATTTCATAGGTATATATTTATCCTCAAACTCATTGAGTTGTATACATCAAATATGTACAGCTTTTTACATGTCAGTCATACTTCAACAAAATAAAATCCATGGAAGTAATAAAGTGAAAAATAGATCTTATCTGTTTTTCAGTTTTTATAATCATCTCTAAATTATTTTCACCAGCAGTAACTTTCTCTCAACATAAATAAAGCAATACTTGCTTTTGGGTGCCAGCTTTTTAAAAACCATTTCTCTGCACAGTCAATATGAAGGATAGAAACTAAGTCACAGACATTAAAATCTGAGCTGTATACAAATTAAATGAAATATATTTCTCTTTTTAACCAAAAGTCGCTGAAAGGTCTCCCTGGTCATTTTTTAGCTGCCTTCATGAAGACAAGGATGCCATTGTTCAGACCGTTTAGCCACAAGTGAATCTTATTAAGTCATCTGAGCAGCGCTGTTCTGAAGGGGTGACCGTCCAGGGTGGAATCACGTTCTAGGGAGAAGGTAGATTTCTTTGTTATCGGTGTACCAGTTACCAGTGTGTCCATTTACCTTCTCAGCAAATGATGCGCTCCTCCGTCTTCCACATGTTCATCCTGAGCATGGTGACAGTGGATGTGATCGTGGCCGCCAGCAACTATCACAAGGGCGAGAGCTTCCGAAGACAGTACGATGAGTTCTATCTTGCAGAGGTAAGTCCACTGTGCGCTGGTTGGGACCACACTTCAAGGCAGAGGCAACCCTCCATAGTGACTCAGAAATCTGAAAGTGAATTTCTGCTCATTAATTGCTTAATTTCCATCAAAGCTGACAGACCGTCTGTCCCTACATGTTCCCTTTGATCCTGTGTGGCCTGATGGCCTTTCCTGAGTCCTGTTGCCTGCCTGTGTCTGTGACATAGGTCTTACTCTGGCGATCTTACTGTGTTCTGTGGGATCTCCCATTTTCTCATCCTTTCTCAGGTTTTCTTAGTTTGTTTCCTCCCAGGTGTGAGCAGGCGTAGATTCCAAAGATTGTAAAGAATAAGTCAGCAAGCTAATACCAACGAAGGGACAAGAATTCAGTGATGACTGTGCTGGAAACAAAGACCAGTGGTCTTTGAGTTTTTGTTTTCTTTTGTTTTAGCTGTGGTGGTTTGTTTTTGTGAAAACGTGACTCTGAACTCTGTCTCAGAATTTAATGGTTGCATAGTTATGGAAAACCTGACTGACACATCACTCTTTAAAAGTCTAGTGGTCATATAAGCGAGACAGATACATACAGCTAGGCTATACTTCAAGAAATCCAATATATATAAAAAAGTAAAAAGCAGAAAAATCACAATTTGATTGTTTTGGTTTTTTTCCATAAAAGCATTTTTCCACATGAAAAATCAATTTGCCGTATAGTTGAGCACTTTGAGATAGCCAGAATTCTCCCGGTGCGTTTGAAAAATGAGTTTGGTTAATAAAGATTCAATCCACCCGCACATAAACTTTCCAGAGAGAGCATCGATGCGCACACCCATAGAATGTCAGTGTCTAGGGTATCAAGACACTTTTAAGGAGTTAGACGTTAATCCCCTCATCATAGAGCTTTGTTTCCTGTAACAAAACATCATTAGATGTAAATTTTCACTGAGGAGACTTGTGGGGATTGCTCTGTGGTCTATGAACTTACGGTAATAGAAATAGAGACCGTAAACAGTAGCTGGAATTTTATGCTCTGGAGAATCAAACAAGGGCTTATGAAGAAATAATATCCAGTTTGAAGGGTGAAAAATGGGTCTAATATTTTGCAAATCCACTAAACAAAGAATGAATTGTAACATTTGCAGGTGAGTGTCAACAGAGGAATCAGAGCTTGAAAGGTTTTTCATCAACTGACTTCTGTCTGTCCTGTGAAGTAAGGATCCAGATCTATGTCCAACCCAATGATGGGACAGTGGAGTGGGAAGCTTATGGAGAAAAGGAGAGGAACTGGGTCCTGTGGAGGATGCAAAAACTCCTAATTCATGTCATACTGAAGAGCCAGCTGCATTTTGAGATGATAAATGTACAGCGATACCAAGTTAGCCAGGTCTATAAGTTCCGTAGGCTTAGAGCTAAAAATGACAGCCTTTAGATTCAGAGTCATTTCTTGCTGGCGGAGTGGAGAGACAGGGATCCAGGTGATTGGCAAAGGAGTTGAAGTGATGACCCTGGAGTGTAGACTGGATCTGTAGAGATGTGAGCTTAAGAGGAGCGTGAAAAAGAATGAAGAATTAAGAGTCTCCAAATGGTCAACAAACAAATCTGGTTGCAGTGAAGGAACAAGAAGCTAAAGGTAAGGTGATCAGACAGTGAGGTGTGAATAGTCTGGCTATTCACAGCGAATCTAGGGTGTGGCATGGATGTGGTGACTCACCCAGATAGCAGTAGAGCCAAGGTAACCATGACAAGGAACCATCAAACCAAGGTGTTGGCTGGGTCTTCAGAATGACATTGAAGTCACTCAGCATGGCCTGTGGGAGATGAATAGAGGCCTCATCAGGGAGACGGGTTGAAGAGGAGGTGTTAACCTGCAGGAATGCTTCTGAAAGGGACACCGAGTAATGATTCGGACATCACTTCCTCATCCACATGTTGTCATACATGGGCCTTATAGGACATTAGAGCATGAGCATCTGCTTCTGGACGGAGTTGTCAGGAGTCACACATTAGGACAGAGCTTGTTGAGGTGAGAACATAGAAAGCAGATTCTGTGAATGGAGATGGACAAGGTAAAGAAATTTGTATAGACCGACCACTGGGGAAGGGAAAGCAGAATGGAATTACGCAGTTTGTTCACATATAAAATTAATCTCTTTCCAGATGTTTGTGTGTTAGCTGATTTATAATCATGCTGTAAGAAATTCCAACCAAATTTTAGTAATTTAATGTTGTAGAATTCACTGATACCATTGAAATGCCTGTTAGTGTCCTGGGGGTAGTTGATGAGTCTCTGCTATTTTTTTTTTTTTTTTTGTCTGGTATTCAAACAACAACATAACACAGAGACATGCAATTGTATAGCAGACTTTAGTGTATACTATGTTACTATTAATTATTGCCCCCTTCCCAAAACACTGAAAGCAAATTTGATTTTTAATGAAGTAAGTAGTCGTGATTTAGTTCACTTAACTGTAACCGTGTAGATGGTTTTCTTTCTTCTTGGGCCACCAAAGCATTCAGAATTTGATCCACTGCTGTTGAATAATTTGGGGTATCTGAATTCACAAAGCATGTTTGGTTTATTTAAATCACATGATCAGTTCTCTTTGTATCAAAAACTTGTACATAAGTCAAAGTGATATGTTTCAGACATTTTCTATAATAAACACTGTGTGTTTTTCAGGTGGTACCCTGGGTCTCAACCACTCAACTCCCCTGTTATTGTATAAAAGTGTCATCTCGGAATGTTTGTGTTCCAGTAAAACTTAGTTTCTAAATACTCTTAAACTCTGAAATCAAAACAGAGGTTGGGGATGGAGGAGAGGGAACTAGGTGTTTGGGGTCAAATTGACTGTGGCGAATGACCTTCTAACTCTGGGAGCGGTCAGGTGATACACATTCAGATTAACATCTAAATAGATTTTCATGAAACTTATGTAGTGCTGTAAACCATTGGTATGTTAATTTTTAAAAAAGCAGAGGGCTCTGTCTTGGTTTAAACTATATAAACAGAGACTCTGTCAACTAACATCCTCATGTATCAAATTCAAATATATTAATACTAACAACAATGACAGCTATCTTTCTTTTGGAGGTTCTGTTATGCCAGGTACTTTAAAGGAATTCATTATCTCATTTAACCCTCAAAACAACCATGCATAACAGCAATTCAAGTTTATGGACCATAGCAATACAGTGTTTAATCACATTGTATGATTTTAAAGTTTGTTTTTAAAATAAATCACAATAGGCCATGTCCTTTTACAGAAGTAATTTCTTGAATTCCCTCATAGTGTAGGATAAATTATTTCAAAAACCCAAATTAAACCACTACCCATTAGGAGTCAACATGTAGTCTAAAAAACACCTTTTAAGAATAAATTAAGCTCTTAACTTCTGTTGTGAAGATGGGAATGTGTTTTGCTACTTTGGATTAATTAACCTAAATTCAGAATTAGTTTAAAAGTAAGAAGAAGAAATTTTGTGTTCTAGGCTATTCATAAGCATTAAAAGGTAGAGATTTATTTTCTCTTCTAAGAATTTTCATTTTGATCTAAGAGAATATAGTTTTTAATATTTAACAGATTATATTTGTATAATGAACATAATTACATTTTAAAATATATATACTCATTACTCCAGTAATAAAGTTTGAGCAATTTTATTGTTACAGAAAAGTATACAAATATCTTTTGTATGCATATCCACTAGACTGTTCATTTGACTGTACATTTGACAGAAATTTGTCAGCCGTGTTATGTACAGAAGATTGATAATTTTAACAAAGTTCTCTTTTAAGAAAATCACAAATTGATGGGAGAGATAAAACAATGAAGCAATCAGTTCTAACAGACAAATCAACTTTTTTATAGTCCGACGTCAGCTCTCTTTGGTCCTCAAGGCTTTGTTTCCAGATAGCTCTGATTTCCTCAGACCTACCCAAACGTAGAGCTCTGATTCTAAGAGCCCCTGCATTAAGATTTAAAGGACATTATCACTTATATACACCACAGCAAACTAAATAAAATTCCATGCCTGAAAAATACCTTTTCTCCCAAGTCTATCTTACCTCCTTCCCACCCTACCCCCTCACCCCCAGTGTGGCACCGAGCTAGGCAGGCCCTCTGTGGCCCTGAATCTCAGCAATTCCACTCTGCCCCAGACTTGCATACCCTGATTGCCCTTTACCCAGCAAAGCAAAAGGCCCTTGTTTAAAGAGTATCTAAATTCCTCAGAAAGTTGTCATCATCCAGTGTTCCTTGAACATTCGTAGTGCCCCACCCTAAATCTTTCTTCTAAGTGTACAGACTGAGTCTCCCCCATGAAGATGTCACCTGAAAATCCTTCATCTCATTCTATTTACAAAGACCTAGTGAGCAGAGAGGAAGGAATGAAGCATACCTGTTTTTATGTGCTGCCTGTCCTTGGTGAGGGGAAATCAGAAGTGAATAAAATGACAGACATGGCCATACAGCTTGATCTCCTACTCTTTAATACACTGATGTCTTCTTTTCAGAGATTTCTACAGCTTCTATGAGTTCTATATTAATCCTAGGATTTTCTTTGGTATAATCCTAGATGACATTTAAACTTAAAGTTTGTTAGAATTAAGTAATTATCCAGTAAACTTCTACAAAATTAGGAGAAGCTAGATAGAATAATTCCTAAGTCAGTGTTTTTCTTAACACATCACATCTCGATGTTTTGTTACCGAATTCATGATTTAGTGTATTTTAAATAATTCTCTATAGCAGTAGAGAATGGAAATATTTATAAAGTTTTCTTCTCAGAGCTGATACAAGTGATAATAGATTAAAGGAGCTAATTCTTTGAGAGTTCATGTGGTTTCTAAAAGGGATTATGGTCAAGTGAAAGGTGCTAAAACTAAATTAATTTTATATTTAATCAGAATTGCATGTATTTATGTCTGATACCTAGGATGTCAAATGAAACCATGATTCACTTTTTAGTGATATTGTTTTTTTCCTGACTCTTTTTTCATAGTTCTGTCTTTATTTTTCCTTTTATGTGAATTTCTATTCCTTGAAGTATCTTTGATTTCCTTTTGTTTCATTTCATTCTAATCAAGTACTTTGTCAATTCCAACATAGAGAGAAAATGGTACAGCTGACATTTGTGGGTCCACCACCCTGCTTTTTCACACATTAACAGTATTTCATGTTTGGTTTAAATTTTTAATTCAAAAACAAAACCGTAAGTAGAGAGGAAACTTCCTGTGGGTCTTTCCCTAATCTCATCCTTCTCCTGATCTTCAGAGAACTGTATTTATCATTCCTGTGCATGCTCTATGACAATAATAGGCATCAATATGCAATTTATTTCTCCCTTCCTTCATCGTTATGTTTTGGAAATAGATTCATGTTGACACATGTAATATTGTTTGTTTATTATGTATATTTATGGTAATGGATAGTCTAGTTGTCTCCAATCTTTTACTGCTGAAAACAATGCTTAAGGAAACATTCTTGTTTAAGATCTTATGCCTTTGAGAGAGTTTTTCTGGAACATATACCTAGATTTCAAAAGGCAAAATTGTAGGATATGATCACATTTGAATTAGCAAAATAATGCCAACTTATGCTTAAAGTGCTTATTATGCCAATTTGTATTCCTGTCAGCATATTTGAGTCGCTAGCTCTACTTAATGCTGAAATTTCAGATTCAGAGTTTTTAATTTCTATCAATCTGATGTTCGTAATTATTATAGCTTTAATATGCATTTTGTTGATTTTCTGTCATGAAAATCTGACTTTCTTCCTGTTTCATATGGGTCCTGGGTTTCCTCTCTATGAATTTATTTTCTCACATCTGGACAATCATTATTTCTCACTTGTCAAGTGATGTGTATTACAGACATCCCCCAGCCTACGGCTTGTCACTTCATTTTTCTTTGTTGCCTTTTGTTCAATAGATGTTATCACTTTAGTATTGTAAGAACTTACCAGCTTTCATTTTGGTTTTGATGCCATCTTGTATGTTGTCTAATCCAAAAGATAGTTTAAAAAGCCTAAGAATTTTAGCATTGCATTGTTCCCATTTCCGTCTTTAATATATTTGGAATGAGATGTGGAGTCGGATTTTCCCCAATAACAATTGTCCTAACAGTCATTGAAAAGTTTGTCTTTTCTTCACATTCACAGTGTCACTGCTATCTAATATTAGTTTTATACATATGCCTGAGTCTGTTTCTAGACGCCTCGATCTGGGTGTCCAACTGCCTGACTTTTAGCTGATAAGATGTTGTCATAAGTACTGTTCTTTGTACTTAATCTTGATTCCTACTAAGATAACACTCTGATACTGATATTCTTCATATTTGTTTTTTCTTGGCCTTGCTCTTCATGCCCAATATTATGAAAATGTAGCCAGCTTTACTAATGAGATTTTATTGATATTTAGGAACCTAGCTATTTAATCATTCAGGTCTTCTTGAATGTTTTTGAATAATGCTTTTTTAATATTCTGAAAAAGTCTGATGCTTTTTTGTAAAATTTATTCCTAGCTATCCTATGGTTTCTTTAATGAATGATATACTTACTTCCTACTACATTCATTGATTGTTAGTGATGTAGGACTATTATTGATCTCCTCTCCAGCAACTTTACTGCAATTTGTGTTATAATTTATTTGTAATACTTTGCTTGGAAATTGATGTCAAAAATCATATCATCTAGAAATGAGATTTTGTCTCTCTTTTTCTAGATCTTATATCTCTGATTGTTTTTCTTTTCTTCTACATTGTCCTGGCTGTGGTCTCTAGCAAAATGGTGACTCAAAGCAGTAGTATTGGATGTGCTTGACTTGTTTCTATTTTTCGCCGTGAATGCTTATCATTAAAATTGTTTGCAGACTGTCTAGATGACTTTTATCATGGTAATACAGTTGATTTCTATTCCTAGACTTTGAAGAGCTTTTCTCATGATAAGTTGCTTTTATCCAATGTTCTTTCTGTATATTGAGCTAACCATGTCGATTTTCTTCTTTAATTTCTTATTACAGTATATTAGAAGAGCAGATCTTGTGATGCTGAGCTATTTTATTACTTATCGCTTACCTCCTTGATTTTGTAACATTATTTTGGTGCTCAAATCCAATATATTGCCTTTGTGTGTTGAATTTTTACATTTCCATTTTGAGGATGTTTTTTTCTATGATTTTCTTTTGTTTTGTTCATCTAGTTTTGTTAGGAAAGTTATACTTCCTTTTTTAGCATTAACAAAGGTATGTTTTCCGTTTTTCTCTTTGGTGAAAGAGCCTGAGAAAATTTCTCCAGGAGTACTCTGGATCTGGTCTCCACTGGGGTCTCTGGTGGAGAAAAGGGAAAGATTTTGATGTATGGTTTCTTGCGTGACTTGATGTTTATGGTTTATTGGCTCTGTGGTTTATTGCTTAATATTGTAGAGCTATTCATTTTAAGCGTTGTACATCAGCACAGCATTTTTTCAGGATTTTTGTAACCACCTCTGTATCTGAGCACGTCGTCCTTGTTGTTGAACTTATTTATGGAAATGTGGCAACTTTTGCCAACGATATTTGGAGTGGGGCAAACCTCGCAGGGTCAGGCACACTCCTCCACGAAACTGCCCGCCCTTTGACACCAGCACTAAGCTGGTGTCAGGGCCACTGTCACACATGATCCACTGGCTACAAATTTGAGGTTCCCACTATGCCCTCAAACTCAGTGACTCCCTAGAATGACACAGAACCCAGGAAAATGCTCTCTTTACAAGTACATGTTTATTAGCGGAAAAGCTGTGTGGATCAGAACCAGCAAACGGAGAGGTGCGTCGGGCAAAGTGTGGGCGTCTCTATGGGTGTGTCTCTGGCTGTGTTTTTCCCGGCCTGCTGTGTGGGAATGTTTGTGTTTCTGTGACGGCTGCGTGTTATGGATTTATTTTGTCATCTCACAGGCATTCGTTTTTTTCTAGAAAATTATAATCTATGTGTTCTTTGGAAGACACCGGATTTTATGATATTTGTTAAAATCAAATTAAGTAAAGAGTCATTTATTTTACTTTCAACAAAATCTGACACCCATATTTCAACTCATTAATCACAAGAAATGACCAAATGACGAAAGTAATTCATCATGCCATACCAGTAGTCTTTCAGATTATCACTGTTTAATTTCGCTTTCTGGGAAGCCAATTAAATAAGTCTCTTCTGATAGTAATAGTTTTGTGTGTGCTTCTAAAGGATATGGGCATTATCTGCTTAGATGAAAAATAACACAGTAATGACTTTTCCAACTATTTAGCATGCTATTTCTGAAGTTTGCTCTTTAACCTTATAGATTACTGATGGTAAGATACAGACTTCAAATGATTTATAGATGCCTCTGTAATATATTTTTACTTTTATGTTATTTAATCCAAATATCACTTAGGAGAATAGGATTGCTTGAAGTTTCTTGTGAGTTTTGGCCTGTAAACTTTTGTAATAAATATGCATTCATTCTCTCATGCGTATCCATTTTATTTTTTTTGAAGTTATGAAGTAGCACCTGAAATATAAATCTTAGATAATATATTTCAAATATCGTTCCACATCTGGGCAGTATTGCTATCATTTCATCTTCTTAAACCCGCCTGGGACAATCAGCTCATTTATTATTTGTTACCTATGAATATTCACACATTATTCATTGAATTAAAAAGGCTTAAGAGTTTCCATTGTTCCGTTTACATTAAACATGCCATTTTCCACTGATACTTCTCCTTAGCTTCAGAAATGTGGCAATCATCTGTGATTTTACCCACTACCCTCACAAATCCAATTGCAAGTTCTCTGAGAAAACAGGCATTTTCAACTCATTTCTTGCAGGTCTCACTCTGAAAGAAAATCTTTTCACAAGTTGGGTGCTGTCCTGAGAGATATAATACTGTTTCTTTTAACAGTCATCCCTTTAATCTATAAAACTTCATCACATTATTGGTAATTTTCTTGAGGGGAAGACTCTCTGCTATAGTATATATTAAATGACATATGTACTATTAAAAAATGAAAATTTAGAAAAGAAATAACAAGATTCAGCATTTAAAGAACTTAGCCCTTGCATTTCTGAAAATATTGGTTAAACCCTGCAATGATGACATAAAAATTGAGATAGAGCTGTGAGCATACTTTCTCCATGGGGGTTAATACAGGGTGAAGACACCCCTAAGTGGGTAAAAATTGGTTCTGGGGAAGGCAAAGAGCATACAACTTATTCTCTCTATATAAAACAGAGATAGATGTGTGGAGTATATAAACTGATATCTAACATATCTGGTGTTAAAATTTCATATGGTATGCTGATAGAAACAAAGTGTCTAAAAATCTGATGGACTGATTTTATAAAAAGGTTAGAAAACACTTCTTTAAGACACATAAGGTGAAATTTCCAAGCTTTTTCAAGAAACGTGACAAGCATATTTATAGAAAGTTAGAAAGTTTATTAGATGCTCACAAAGCTTGACTTCACTATTTCTTTAAGAGGGGAAAGAATGAAGGGAGAAGGCGGGGAGGGAGAGAGGAAAGGAAGCCTTTTTATTTAGTTCATTGTTTAAATCTGGTTCCCATCAACCCTGGGTCTTGAACCCTGGTCCTTGGTCTTCACATGGTCCGCAGCCCAGCCATCTCAGACGCCTGAGATGCAAGGCCTTGCCGGACTTCACAGTTTAAAAGATAAGTTTCAATTTCGACTTGCACGTGCTCACAGGTGGTGTCATGCTCTGTGAGGATCTGAGACAGAGAAAAGGTGCCAGTGTGACCCTCCCCCAGTGGGGCCAAGGCAGTGGCACTCCTAGCTAGGAGGACAGGCAAGAGAACACCCTTGTCATCAGCAGAAAGCTGGAGATTAGCCCCAGGGTTAGGAATACGAGTGGGAGACCCTCCAGGGAACTAGGTGTTGCAGACACCTCAGAGACCTCGTTTAATACGGTCAGCAGCATAGCCCTACATTCCTCCCTGCCCATCTGCGCTCTGGCACAGCCTAGAGCCAGCCCTGGAGACGGGCTCACTCAGGCTTCTGATTCTTCTGAGCTGTGCTGTCCTCTGAGTGCAAACCACACCCCAGCCCTCTAACCTGCACTAAAATAGCTGATAGGACCTACATTCACTGAATTTTCCTGAGCCCACCTTTAATTCTTGACAGCACTCATCTCCCCCAGAATAATCCATCGTTTCAAGGAAGTTAGATGTATTTTCTTCTCTTTTTTTTATTATTGTTATTTTTGCACAGTAAAATAAACCCACATGTGTAGGTTCCCCATTCCTCATACACATGTCAACACACTCTGCCCTCCACCAAATCACCAAGTGTTTTCAGCATGGTCCAGTGGCCTCTGCCACCATGTGTTCCCGCCCCCTCCCCTGCTCCCCATTCCCTTTCGGTCACCTCAGTTCTGTTGCAAGTGGCTTGGTTTTGTTTCATCTGTTCCTTTGTTTTGTCTATTCACATTCCACCTATGAGTGAGGTCATCTGGTAGTTAGATGTATTTTTATGTATAAAATGTTTTTGTAAAGTTTTAGCACTTAAGGATTAATACTGTTTCTGAGTGTTTCTTAACTTCTATTAATTAACAAATACTGTTTAAAAATGAGGCATTTGATCCTAGGAGAATTGGAATTAGGCATTCTAATAGGAAAATCATTGAGAATATGGGTATTTATATTTAACCACATAATAGTTTGCTAAATCTTCTTTAATGCCTTTTGGTATCTTCCAAAAGCATGTCGTTTCCCCACCAAGAAAATAAAAATGCAGATAGATCCAGCTGCATAATTTATTATGAATTATGAGCATTTAGCAGATCAGGCCATCTGTCTTTTTGATAGTGAATACAAAGTTAGTAAAGTGATTAATTGTATTTATATATAAATAGGCAATCTGTTCATATATATTTCAGGCAATGGTTAGAAGTTCCCTACTTTAAAAAAAAGGGGGGGGGGTCACTTGGAAAGCTATGCGATTCTTCCATTTGGAATGAAGTTTCGGTCTGAAAACAGGCGGGTGAGGGCAGAGATGGAGGTATGGGTGCGCGGGCTGCTCCCTCCACCAGGCAGGCAGCCAGGACAGCTGTAGGGAGGAGCTTCAGCATGACTGCACTCTTTCCAGAGATCCCCAAGGTGTGTGGGCAGAGAACACATTCTGGATCGCTCACAGGCTCGCCCTGTACCACAAACCCAGGGCTCCGGAGGGCTGGCCTCTCACTAGGATGTGTGACAGAGATGTGGACCCTCTGGTTCCCCAAGGCTGTTGCTCAGGTGCAAAAAGCTCTCAATTTCCTGCAAAGAGCTGCGTTTTCCCACTTTGGTCCTGGAGATGTTTCAGGGTCCTGCTGATCTCAGGTGGCCGGGAAGAGAGCCTCCCTGGACACTGACTCAACCCCAGGGGGAGGCTGGGAATGGAATCCATCAGCCCATGAGGGTGCTGACATAGAACAGCTTCCTCCCCAGCCCGTCGAAGGTGCCGTGGGTTTTTAGGTCATTCACTCTGAAGCCCACAGTACCTTCTTCTATGCCCCTCGTTGGCCACTGCTGAAGGGAGCATAGAAGACGGGCAGATGGAAACCACAGAGCCATGAGCAGGAAGGAAAACGCGTTCTCACACAAGGAAACCCAGAAACTTAGAAGGAAACTTGGAAATCCAAGATGGATATCTAGCATAGGAATTTCTTAATCAAGTAGAATTGATGGAAGAGATAGAGGGTTTTTTTTTAATGTCTCAAGGACACCTGAAACTTACTGAAATTTTCAAAAAGATAGCTGAAAAGGGGCTTGATTTTTTAGCACTATTTAATCATATAGGAGATTAATCATATAGAAGTCTCAAGTGGAAAAAATAACTCAAAGAAATGGTAGAAATCATGAGGGAAAAGCAAAAAAGACTAGCCACTCAGAAGTGAATTATGGGCATCCCTGAAGGGAAAGGGGGAGGAGAAAACTAATAATGAATGAGAAGAAAGCATTTTCCTAAAGTGAGGAAAAGCATAAATCTGTGCATTGAATGACTAAATCTCACTAAGACTAAATTAAAATGATACACTTCTAGACATACCCTGGCAACATTTCTTGGCTTAAAGCATAAAGAAAAAACCTTTTTGAAGCCTGTAACACGCTTCAATAACCTACAAAACCAAGATAAATAGATTGTGCTTTGAATGACTCATCTATAATATTGGAAAGTAGAAGATCGTGAACATCTATCTATAGCTCGCTGTCCATCTGTCTGTCATCTATCTATCCATCTCTCTACCCATCCATCTATCCATCCATTATGAATGTCTGTCCATACATCCATCTACCCATCCACCAATCTGTTTATCAGTCCATCCATTCATCCTTCTAATCATCGATCTATCTATCTATTTATCTATTTATCTATCTGTAAAAATACCTACATAGATATATTTAGGTATATATACTATATATATATATATATAATATATATATATATTGCTGAGAAACAAAAAACCCAACTTAAGAATCTTTATACAGCCAAAATATTCAAATCAGTGTAAAAATGCATTTTAGATTGTAAAAGATGAAAGAATTTATAGCATTTGATATTTATTTGAGGAATTTACTTCAGAGGAGGCTAATCATAAGATAAGTACATCACAACCCATAGAATTAGATATGAGAAGAAAGAAAAGTGGCAGGTATTGAATTTAAGTGGAAGATGATAATAAAAATGTTACCTAAGGATCCTTGAAAAAAACAAGAATTATACTTTAAAAACTAGAATTAAATTTGTGAATGATTTCAACAGAAGCGGGCTTAGGAAAGGGGGCAATATTATTGGAGTGATAAAGGCTGGCTTGGAGTTTGTAGATGGCTAGGGATGTCAGTGATGAGAAAGCAAGCAAATTTGTGTAGGAGAGGAGTTTAGGGTTACTTGATTTGGATGCGATAATAAAAAAGGATAGGTTGATTTATGGCAGTTTCAGATTCAACTGGGGAATTTGCAAATCAGAATAGAACATCCAAATTATAGCAAGGTGACAAGATGTTAACAACCATTTGACCAAGTCATGAAAGAGCAGAAAAATTTAAAAGGTAAAATAGCAGTGACATACAAAAAAAAAAAAAAGGAAGAAAATATAAAACCAAGTATCATTTTGTTAATTAAATGTGAGCTGGTTAACTTTTCCTATCCAAAAATGTACAAAATCGATTGTTTTCACACAGAATCAGATCGTATTTGTTTATAGGAAATGCCTACAAGATAACCCCAAAAGATGATGAAGTCATGTCCTCAGGAAACAACTAAAGGTGGCATCTAAAATATTAAAAGCATTTGAAGTCTTCACAGAATGTGCAAAAATAAAAACAAAAATGATTATGCTCAGTGTCAAAACTTAAGGGTGTCACGAGTGCAGAGCATTCCATAGACACTAGAGCCAGTGGCTGCCTTGAGGATGTTTTCAATCCTCATTGCCTAAAACTTGCCATTTTAAGAGCTGTAGGCAAAAGTGACCATGTAAGGTGAGGAGTCAGAATCCAGACCCCCACAAAACCTGAGGACACATCAGGTCTGTGCTGAATGAAAGATCCCATCCCTCAGCTGGAAAGGACAAGGAAATCTTCAGTCTTGACTTCAGAAGGATAGGAAAATAGCAAGTTTTACTGAAAATGTGCCAACCTAAGACTGTCCACACATGGGCACAGCATGTGATCACAGGCTTAACTAGAATCTGATTATAGATAGTACTCCCCAAATTATAGACCAATTTGATATGACAGTAGCTGCAAAAATTATATACAAAATATTATCCAATAAGATCCAACAAGTTAGCAATATCATCTAGGGTTTATTTCAGGATTATACAAATGATCAACATCAAGAGTTTGTAAGATATATTTCATTGCATCAATGAATTAAAGGCTAAAGCTCTGTAATTAAAATAGGAAGAGAATGAAAGTCTTTAAACAAGGTAGGAATTAATTCTCACAACCCACTGCGACTATTACATATGAATGCTGGAAAACTTTCATTTAAAATAAAGAGCAAATTGTGGATTCCTTTTGCTATGGCTTTATCAATTAATATGTTACTATACAGCTGTAACATTGTTTTATATGAATTAATACAATTAACTCCACATTAATCTTAAAAAAAAACTTAGTCTTCAGATGAAATAGATATTTATTTAAAAAAAACAGGAAACACTGAAAATATTAGAATAATGGAAGAATCTAATAAGGTGGGTGTGGAAAACCAATATAGGTAAATCAAAAATGCTTTATATCCTCTGGAACTCAATAGGTAGAAATGGTACAAATAAGTAAGTAAATAGAGAAATAATAGGTAGGTAGGTAGATAGATAGTCAAAATGTATTTATATTAATGACTAGAGTATTAAATTCGTAGAAATAAATTTCATAAGCAAATGATAGCATCTTTATGGGGGAAATTTTCTATTTAAGAATGTAGTCTAAGTAAGTAGAAAAACAGAGTGTCTCTAGATATAGAAACTGTTCATTCTTCTAAAGACTTTTTTTTGCATGTCAAAAGTAAAGAAAAATCTTAAAGATAAATGTATGTGACAATACAAAGTTTAAATCATGTCACCAAATGTCAAACTATTGACTAGGGGAAAAAAACACTTGCACTTCTCATGGCGAAGATTAATGTCCTTAATATCAACAACTCCAAAAATTGATAAGACAAAATAGTACCATAGAAAATTCAGAAGGTTATGAATTTTTTAAGTGCTTTAAAAGAAAAAAAGAAATCCAAACAATACATCCATGAACAGATAAGCAAAAGTTTGATTAAATCTGATTGCATTTGTTGATGGTAAAGATTTAGGATAAGGTAAGTGATTTACGATAACACTTTGAAAGTAATTCTTAGTTTTAAAAATTATTTTAGTATTTAAGTTTATTGAAAGATCATTGCATCATAGCATTATATAAATTTAAGTTATGCATCATTGTAAATCAACATCTATATTTAAAACACACAAACCTGTGTTTTGGCCCACCAAGGCCACGTTTGAAAATCTGTTTATAAATATGGAAGCTTGGTATATATATTGATACCTACTTAAGGATATTTGGTACAGTCTTGTTTTGTTTTCTTTTAAAGGAAAAATACAGGTAGGAATGAAGGCAGGTAGGCAGGCAGGCAAGAAGAGAGAGGAGGAAGAAGCATTTTATTTGTTTATGCATTTATTTAGTTAGTTCTTGGTTGTTTCCCTGGGCCGTGGGTCTTGAATTAGAAACCTTGGGATGTATGTGGACTGTGCCACAGTGACCTAAACCACTAGGCCACCAGTGTCTGCTGCAGTCTTGTTTTTGAAATAACAAAATGCTTAACCATTTCTCCTTAGAAGGGTGGGCAAAGGGGTTTTAGTAATACTTTGTACTTAGAATTATTTCAGTTAAAACGCATTGTTCTTTTCCATCCATTTACAGAGTGATGGATTAAGAAGTAAGTGAATTTTCCTCCTCACATCAAAACTAACCATCTACAATGCTTTTAGTGTTCTACTACCAAATATGTTCTCATTAAAACTAAATTTTTCTCCACATTTTTCCAAATGCAATTAGAAGCAAATTCTTTCTAAAACTCCACGTTGACATAGGAAAAGAGAAGCAAACTGTCCTTTATTCCTACTTTCTAATAAATCCTCTGGTGTCCTCTCAGATTAACTCCAACCCTCGCTCTTGTGTTCTTGAATTAGAATAGAATCTGATATTGTACATTTTCATTCCAGTTGCAAACTTCTTTTTAAAGTGAGTATTCTTACCCATGGAACAAGTAAAGGAAAAGTAGTAGACTTTGTTGATATGTGTATTTTTTATTATTGGTATTTGTAATAGTAAATTCATAGAATTACTGTGTTAGATTAAGAAGTTAAACAATTCATCGCTATGCTAATATTAATTATTAACTTTATTAATTAATAATGGAGATACATAATATTAAGTTTTAATATATATGCACACACAAATTGCTTTATGTAGAGTCTAAATATCTCTGCTTATTTATGTGACCCAAAGCATAAGCACTATCAAAATTTTAAAATTTTAGTTTAATCATGTTTACTAATACATAAACATTTATAATATGCCATATACATCATAGAAACTGTCTCTTTAGAAAATACATATTATACAAAATTGCAGTCTTTCTGCATATACAGTAATTCTATAAATGGTAATGACTTAATAATATCAAATAGTGGATCATGAAATAGTTTCACTCACAAACTGACAGATTTTTTTTTTCATCATTTTAAGATATATTTGGTTGGCTACGTTCTGGTTGGTATGTTGCAAAACTATTTTTGCGTAAAAAGTCTTCCTCGAACCTTGTGGGCTTCTCATTTTGTGTGACTGATGGTGGCTGCAGTGTGTTATACTAACAAGTGTGTGAGATGTTTTGAGATAAATCCTAGTTTGAGATTCCAATTTCACCGTCTCTCTGCTTCTCCAGGTGGCTTTTACAGTTCTCTTTGACTTGGAAGCACTTTTGAAGATCTGGTGTTTGGGATTTACCGGATATATCAGCTCATCTCTCCACAAATTTGAACTCCTCCTCGTGATTGGAACTACTCTTCATGTTTATCCAGATCTTTATCATTCCCAGTTCACATACTTTCAGGTAATATGAGTAATGCCTACTTCGAAATATTTCTTTCCAGAAACCATACCCTTCACATTATAACAGCTAGATAATTATATTTAATACACACACACATATATAATGTAGTAAATACAAACTCAAGGACCCATGAGTTTTTTCTTAAATTTTCTTAAATACCGAAAAGAGTACACTCATTCTATAAACAGTGGCATATAAATATTGACATAGTTTAAGTGCTTGAAAATTCACAGTAATAAATGGAAATGTTTTCCATATGGCTCATAAATTAGTACAGTACCAAGACAGACATTTTATATACACATGGATCTTACATATCCATGCATGCCTACCAACTTTTAACCTGCATAAGATATTGACACACAATAATAGAAAATATGAATTTAGTTCCAAGTGTACCTCTCCCTTCTCAATAAACCTAAATATATTTGTTCAACAATAACCTAAAATTGAAATAATAAGATTTTTATACAAGTTAACTTTACAGATTATAGTCAGTCATACTTTAATATTTATAGTTGCCTGTTAATATCTTTGATGATTATATTATACTGCCTATATTTCATATTTTTATAATAATTGGATATTTATTGTTTTCAAATGTGATGTATTGAATCAAGGCTGTCATTTTCAGAGTAATATTAACTTCAGCTTTTCAGTCACAACCTGACACTCCATACTTGTCATACTTGGAGGAAAAGACATGAAAGTATAATTCACAAAAATGAAAAATAAATACTTCCCAAAAACATGGAAAGTAGAGCATCTAATAATCACAGCCAAGCGTATGAAATCTCAGAGGGTACAAGCTGTATGGTCAATGTTTTTGGATTCAAATCCCTTGTTATTGGGTTATATCCTTAGGGCTGGTTATCATCAGTGAGTGGGGCCAGAGAAAGACACATTTTTAAAAATCTTAATGCAAAACACTCCCCCTAAATGTTTGTCACTGTGTGCTCAAGGGCACCACAGTCTAGATTCACAAAATCCATATGAGTCTTTGGTATCTATTTTAGGCAATCTTAGTACACAATTATAGAATGTTTCCTTAAAGATAAAATCTACATGATCTTCTTTTTAGCATTTTATTGCAGTAACTTTGTTTTGTGAATTAACGTAAACACATATGTGTACGTTCCCACTACGTGCAGCTTCCCCATTCCCCAGACATAATCAGCACACCCTGCCCTCCACCAAATCACCAAATGTTCTTACCACAGTCCAGTGGTCTCTGGCACCACTCCCTCCTCCCTGCCCATTTTCTGTTGGTAACCTCAGTTCTTTGGCAGGTGTTCAAGGTCTGATTTGGTTTTGTCTGGTCCTTTGTTTTACCTGGTCACATTCCACTTATGATTGAGCTGGTATCTATCTTTCTACTTTTGACTTAGCATAATCCCTCTTGATCCATCCATGTTGATTCAAATGACAGAATTTCATCTTTTAAGGGCTGTATAGTAGTCCTCTGTGTGTGTGTGTGTGTGTGTGTGTGTGTGTGTGTGTGTGTGGTATGTGTGTCTGTATGTACCCAATCTTCTTTGTCTGTTCCTCTGACATTGGGCACTTAGGTAGTTTCCAGCTATTGTGAATGGGGCTTCAAAAAACATGGGGGGCGGGGTACATAAATCTCTGTGAGTTAGTCTTTGGGGTAATAGGATCATATGAGATTTCCATCTTCAACTTTTTGAGGAATCTCCCTACTATTTTCCATAGTAGGGAGTTAACACTAATTTACACTCCTAACAACAGTGTAAAGTGGTCCTTTTTCTCCAGCTCCTCACCAACATTGTTGTTTCCAGACGTGGATAATAGCCAGCTTCTCAGGTGTAAGGTGATACCTCATTGTTGTTTTGATTCGCATTTCCCTGATAGCCAGCGAGTAGGAACATTTTTTCATGTGCTTGTTGGCCACCTGTATGTCCTCTTCAGAAAAATGTCTCTCCAGTTCCTCTTCCCATTTTTTAATGGGATTGCCTGTTTTCTGTTAGTGAGCTTTATGGATTCATTGTATATTTTCGATATTAAGCCCATGTCAGAAATATGGAATGCAAATTTGTTCTCCCAGTTAGTAGTTGTTTTTTTGTTTTGGTGATGTTTTCATTCACTGTGATGAAGTTTTTTAGTTTGATGTAATCCCAGTTGTTTATTTTTCTTGTTTCTGTCAATGCAGTGAATCCTTCTAGACAAAGACACTTCTAGACTGGTGTAATGGAATGTGTTTCCTATGTTGTCTTCCAAGATTTTTTCCGTTTCCGGTCTTATGTCCAGGTCTCTTGTCCATTTCAGGTTAATTTTTTTGAATGGTATTAGAGAGTGATCCAGCTTCATTCTTTTACATGTCATCCAGTTTCCCCAAAACCATTTGTTGAAGAGACTTTCCTTTCTATATCATATGCTTTTGGCTCCTTCGTCACAGATAACTGACTGTATGTGTGTGAGTCAGTTTCTAGTGACTCACTTCTATTCCTCTGATCTGTGCCTCTGTTTTATTCCCGTACCATACCATTTTGATCGTTGTCTATTTGCAGTATGGCTCAATGTCTGGGAATGCAAGCCTTCCATATTTGTTATTGTTTCTCATAAATTGCTTTGCCTATTTGGGGTCTTTTGTTGTTCCATACAGATTTTAAGCTTTCTTGTTCTATTTCCTAGAAATAAGCTGGTGGGATTTTAATGGGGATTGCATTAAATCTGTATATTGATTTAGGTAAGATGGCCATTTTAGCAATATTTATTCTTTCCCAGCCATGACCAGGAGATGGTGTTTCATCTCTTTATGGACCTTTCTATTTCTTTCAAGAAGGATTTATAGTTTTCATTGTATAGGATTTTCACCTTTTTAAAAGTATATTTCAAGATATTTTTGATTGTTTTTATTTCTATTTTAAACAGTATGGTTTTCTTAACTTTGTTTTCTTCTAGAGTGTTGTTTAGTACAAAATTGTGAGAAATTTTTGTGCATTGTTTCTGTAGTCTTTACTGTATGTGTCGATTACTTCTGTTAGTTTTTGACAAAGTTTTTACGGTTTTCAATATATATAGTCATCTCATCAGCAAATAATGATAGTTTTACTTCCTTCTTTGCAATTTGGATTCCTTGTATTTATTTTTCTTGCCTAATTTCTCTCGTTAAGACCCCATTATGGTATCACTGGTGAGAGTAGACAGCTTTGCCTTATTCCTGACCTTTGAGAAAATGCTTTCAATTTTTCACCATTGATTATGATGTTGGCTGTGGGTTTTTTGTATATGGCCTTTATTATGTTAAGGCATGTACTGTCTATCCCCATTTTATGCAAGGTTTTAAAAATCATTAACAGGTGTTTGATCTTATCAACAGCTTTCTCTGTGTCTCTTGATATGATCATGTGGTTTTTCTTCCTGCTCTTGTTGATAAAGTGTACTACATTAATAGATTTACATATGTTGAACCATCCTTGCATCCCTGGGATAAATTCCATTTCATCATGATGGGTGATCTCTTTGATGCACTGTTGGATTTGGTTTGCTAATATTTTGCTGAGAATTTTTGCATCTATGCTCATTAGAGATACTGGTCTGTAATTTTCTGTCTTGATGATGTCTCTATCAGCTTTTGGTAACAGTTTTGAGAAGAATAAGTATTAATCCTTCTCTGAAGATTTGGTAAAACTCACTAGAAAAGCCCTCTGGTCAAGGGCTTTTATTTTTAGGGGGACTTTCGATTACCTCTTCAATTTCTCTGCTTGTGATTGTTTTGCTCAAGTTTTCCAGTCCTTTCAGTTTTAGTTGTGGTAGACTGTATTTTTTCTAAAAAACCTGTCCGTGTCCTTGAGGTTTTCCACTTCATCGGCATAGAGCTTTTCATAGTAGTCTCTTATGTCTCTCCTGATGTTTTATATTTTTGTGGTATCTGTTAGAACCTCTCCCCTTTTATCTGATTCTAGTTGTGGAGTTGTTTTGTTGTTGTTGTTGTTTTTTGTTTTTTCTCTGTGAGTCTAGCCAATGGTTTGTCAATTTTGTTTATTTTTTTCAAAGAACCAACTTTTGGTTTCATTGATCTTCTGGATTGTCTTTTTGTTTTCTACTTTGTTTTATTTCTGCTTGAATTTTGATTATTTCCTTTCTTCTACTGATTTTTGGTTTGAATTGTCCTTATTTATCTAGCTGCTTTAAATATAAGGTTAGATTTTTATTTGTAATTTTTCTTGTTTCTTATGGTGAACTTGAATTACATTGAACTTCCCTCCTAGTACTGGTTTTACCACATCCTGGTAGGTCATGTCTTCATTCTCATTAGTCTCTAAGTAATTTTTTAAATCGTGTTTGATTTCCTCTTTTACCGAAGTCATTCAGAAGCATATTGTTTAGTCTTCAATTAATTTGGGGTCTTCCAGGTTTCTTTTCTTTGTGGCTGATTTCTAGTTTTAAGCCACTGTGTTCACAGAAGTTGTTTGTTATCATTTCAGTCCTTGTAAAGTTATTGAGACATGTTTTGCATCCCAACATATATCTATCCTTGAGAATGTTTATGCACACTTGAGAAGAAAATGAAATCTGTAGTCATTGGATTAAGTGTTCAGTACATGCCTCTTAGACCTAACTGTTCCAAATTGTCATTCAAAGCTACTGTTTTCCTGTTAATTTTCTC
Source organism: Solenodon paradoxus (assembly GCA_004363575.1). Classification (NCBI taxonomy): domain Eukaryota; kingdom Metazoa; phylum Chordata; class Mammalia; order Eulipotyphla; family Solenodontidae; genus Solenodon; species Solenodon paradoxus. The sequence continues at coordinate 27,122 of RJWH01003306.1, read as the reverse complement.
CCTGGTTGCTCTCTCCGTTGTTGTAAGTGTGGTGTTGAAGTTTCCTACTATTATTGTGCTGCTGTCGATGTCTCTCATCAGTTCTAATAATCCTTGTTTAATATGTTTTGATGCTTTTTAATTTGGTGGATATATGTTAATAAAAATTGTGTCTTCTTGCTGGATTGACCCCTTATCCATTAGATAATGTCTATTTGTCTTTTGTTATGCTTTTTAGTTGAAAGTCTATTTTATTCAATATAAATATAGCTGTTCCTGCTTTATTTGGTTGCCATTTGACTTTAGGATGGTCTTCCAGTCATTTCCTTTGAGCCTATGTTTATCTTTTGAAAGAAAGTGAGTTTTCTGAATGCAGCATAAGGTTGGGTTATGCTTTTTAATATATTAGAACACTGTGTCAATTAATTGGTGAGCTCAATTCATTAATATCTAGAGTGATTACTGATATGTAATTATTTATTGACATTTTGTAATTTGTCTTCTGGGTGTTGGTACAAACAGTGCCTTTTTTCTTCCCTTTCTCTTTTTAGGTGAGTTGGGTCTGGTTATGTTCTGATTGATTTCCCTTTTTATTTTCTTCTTTGATTTTTCCCTGAATGTGTGTTTTGAGGTTACCCTTATGTTAGCATTAAGAGTTGTGTGTTTACTTCCTATTTTTTTGAAATCAGATTAGTCTTGCACTCATTCTAACAATCCACATTTTTATTCTCTTCTTCTCCACATTTTTTATATTTTCTGTCTTATGTTTTTAAGTGGAGTTTCCATATAGAGCTTTCTTTAGTATTTTTTTGTACAGCTGGTTTTGTGGTGATGAATTCTTTTAACTTTTTCTTATCTGAAAAGTTTTTTTATCATTCCTTCAGATCTAAATGATAATCTCACAGGCTATAATGTCCTAGGTTGAAAATCCTTTCCTTTCTGCATTTTGAATATAGCATGCCATTCCTTTCTGGCCTATAGAGTTTCAGTTGAGAAATCCACTGACAATCATATGGGGACTCTTTTGTATGTTGCTTATTTTTCTCTAGCTGCTTTTAAGATTTTTTTTTATCTTTTATTTTTAACATTTTGATGACAATGTGTCTAGGTGTAGGACTGTTTGGGTTTCTTTTGTTTAGAACTCTTTGAGCTTCCCGGGTCTGGAGGCTTATTTCATTCCTCAGATTAGGGAAGTTCTCAGCTATTATTTCTTTAAATATAGTTTCTGCCCCCCTTTCTCTCTTTTCTCCTTCTGGGGCCCCTGTGATGCGAATGTTGTTCCTTTTGATGTTATCCCATAGATCCTAAATGCCTCCTTTGTTCCTTTTCATTCTTTTTTCTCTTGGCTGGGTTACTTAGGTGCATTCCTCTCCCTTATCTTCTAGCTCACTGATCCTATTGGAGGCTCCATCCACCCTACTCTCGAATTCCCCTGTTGTGTTCCTTAGTTCAGCTATCATGTTCTTCATTTCTTTGACATCTTGCTTTGGCATCATTCTCTCTCTCTCTCTCTCTCTCTCTCTCTCTCTCTCTCTCTCTCTCTCTCTCTCTCTCTCTCTCTCTCTCTCTCTCTCTCTCTCTCTCTTCCTCTCCCTCTCCCTCTCATTTCTTTTTGTTATCTTTTTCTTCCTCTATTGTTTTCTTGATTTCCATGAGTATGTTTATCGCTGTTATCTTAAATTTATCCTCAGGTAATTTGTACATGTCTTTTGTATTCAGATTTTCTGAGGTGTTTTAATTGGATTAATCATTTCACATATATTTCTCTGTGTCTTGATCTTTAAGAAATGTTACCAAGGAAATGTACTTTGGAAATAATCACAAAGTGTTATATAGTATTTATCTTTGAGTTTTCATTTACTTTATTTCATATCTGTAGGAGATAAAATCAAAATGTTTGATTGGGTATATAGAGTTTAATTTATAACCAAATAAATTAAAGCATAATTGGAGTCCTGATAAGACTATTTTTTTTCCAGAGATTCAGGCTTGCACCTTTGAAAATGCTGATCAAATAATTAATGTGGGAGTAAAATTCTACTTATTCCAGCTAATAAAATATTAATTTATCAAAATTGCACAGATGTGCATACACTGTTGTTATTTGAATTTGGCATAATATTCAAAATTACTTAGGCAATTTTTTAAATATGATTTTAATACAGTGGAGAAAATACACAGTACTGAAATTTGAGCTATAAACCAGTTAAAGTGTTCCTATAAACTTTCTCAGATTCAGCTGCTAGCAATTAAATATTGACTCATTCATGTCAGAGAATAAACAAAATGATAAAAATGTGAAACCTTTCCATATTACTATTCTGGATATTAGCCTGAATGTTAATATTTCTTATGAAAAGCTGTTTGTTACTTGGACCTGAGTGTAATATGTTCTGTATATGTTAAGAATTATAGCAGAAAAAAAAAAGGAACTTAAGTATACATGTGGTATAATGCTGAATTTGAGCAATATGATTTCTCACATAAATTTGCCTCTTTAAGTATTATGTTAAGATTTTAAACTAGCATGAAGCAAATATACAGTTTCTCAACTTCTTTAAACATGTGTTCATCCATTTTCAGGAAGTGTAGCTAAACCATACCACTTATGTTCTTCAGACAATGAGGAATGGTAAGATTCGACATCATTATTTAGTTTTAATTCAAAGTCTAAGTGGGGCTTTGGGAATTTCAACATTCAGAGAATAAACTGGCATGTTGGTATTTAGTCTTTCTCACTCATTTTTCTTCTGTGTTGGTATCGTTCATGATCTGGTTCTCTTTGTGTGAATACAAGATGATTCCCATAGTGTCAAGTCTGATGTGGTTTGTTCGGTAGTGTCAGTTGGGGATTAAAACTAGAATGCATATTAGATATCCCACAAAAGGTTGAGGATGACCTAGGTCATTGTGAGTACTGTGACCAGGCATGAATTTTGGTCATCTGGGAGCCTCATGGACAGCTGGTGTAGGAATGATTGGCCAAGGGGAAATCGGGAAGAGTAGGAGACTAGGAACTGGAAGGAAAACCCAAACATGTCATTTTCTACATGTAAAAATTAAAATCTAAGCTTTGAAACTTAATACCGTTGCCTTTACCTTACTGTATTTAAAGTGAACAATTCATCTTTCCTCTAAGGAAACTTCACAATCACCTTAAACCCTCAATACTCAGCCATCTTAGACTATCACGCTGTTTACCATATTCCATTCATGCCAAGACCATTAAAAATTGATAACATCTTAGCCCTGGAGAAAATGCTGTTTCTCTCTACTTTATACTTTAACTTTTAATTCGATATGTATTTCTATTGTAATTATAATTATATAAACGTGCCATGAAGAACTGTATCTTTATATTATATGCCTTTTGTAATAGTCGTTCAGCACAGCGTTTGGCACATACAGATAATCAGTATTTGTTAATGAATGTGCTAATTAGTTGACTAGGGGTGGAATATTTGCATCTATTTATAAACATCTAAATGTGGATTTTTGGATAACAAGCTAAGCCAAGATAACATAAGAGGTAAAAATACAAGACTTCCATGAGCTAGAAGGTTGTTGTGCAACACCAATTGCTGGTGAGCCTCCCGGGAAGGTGACAGCTCGGCTGCACGGTCACCAGGAAACAGCCTGTTGGACTGGTGGCATCTGTCATCTTCTATACAAAGCTTCTGTTTCTGGTTCACAGGGACTCCTCCAGGTGATTCCATTTCCCAGCCAAAGAAAGGATAAAACAAAACAAAACAAAAAGAGTATCCAGGAAAATTTATTCAACTTCATGTACCAAAAGTTACAAAAATCACTTCCTTTCACATTCCTTAGATCTGAACCTGGTTCACCAGCCACCCCTAGTTACAGGTGGAACGGAAAGTATAGTCTGTGGCCCTCTATAGTCACTTGCTGGGCTAAAATTCAAGAAATTTCGTGATTGAAAAGAAGGCTAAAATGGGTATTAGAAGTATTAGAGTAGCAGTCTTAGCTATAACATTCATTTATAGAAAGATTTCGTTTTAATTTTGTTATCGATGTACAGTGATATCCAGAAAACTTTATTTTATGAGACTGTGAGTATACTGTTGAATTATGTGTTTTCTTCAATATTTGAAAGTGAGAAGTATGTCCATTTTATTTTACTAACAGGTATCAGTCAGTATTACTTTGAATGATCGCATGATAGGCTGTGACAGTTGTCACCATTTTCCATCATTCATTCATTTGGGATGTGTTGAATGACAGACACTCAAGTAGACTCAGTAATTGGAGCTCTGTTACTTTGTCTCTTGATGCGCAGATGTAAAAGCGTGATTTTACAAAGTACTATGAAAAATGACGTTTTAGTAAGTTGAGTAAAAACTTAAGATTCAGAGTAAAGATGATCAAATGCTGTCATCACTCACCTATCGTGGGAGTTACGTTCCAGAGACCCCCATGACAGGTGAAAATCCGCGAAGTAGCGGCGTTAGAATTTATTTTAATTTATATATATTTTAAGGCTTTATAAACCCTTCCCACACTCTTACGAACACTTTCCACACTCTGAAACCTACATAATTTTAACAACATATAAACTTCTAGGTGGCTGCTCACTAGCGAAGTCGACTAGACCGGACGAGCCCGCGACACAGAATTAGATGTATTTTTTAAAAAAACGCGCGATGCAGTGACGCCGCGCTAAGTGAACTGTGATGTAGCCAGAGACGACGTGTGAACGTTTTTCTCTCCACCCCAGGTTCTTCGGGTTGTTCGCCTCATTAAGATTTCACCTGCGCTGGAAGACTTTGTGTACAAGATATTCGGCCCTGGGAAGAAGCTTGGGAGCTTGGTGGTATTTACAGCCAGCCTCTTGATCGTTATGTCAGCAATTAGCTTGCAGATGTTCTGCTTTGTGGAAGAACTGGACAGATTTACAACGTTTCCAAGGGTAAGAGTAACAACTGTGGTCAATTTAATTCATTACCCTGATTTCAGTCGTCATGATGAACATCAAAATAATTTCACTTTAGCAGTGGTTCCAGAATATTGCCTTATTTTTCATAGCTTGGACTAATTCAGTTGTGACATTTAAGATGGTCTCTTCTGCAGGCGTCAGGTATTTGCATACCTTTTCAACGTTGACAGATGATACATCAACTCTAAATTCTGGAAATAATCTAATAGAGTCAGAAGCCCAAACCAGTAAAGATGGAAGCTAGGATTCTCAAACCTACAACTCGAAATAGTAGAATTTTAAGCTATACTTTGCATTTTTGTGTTTGTCAGAGTTAACCTTTTAAAAATCTGCTTTACAATTCATATATTTTTATGTCAAACAATCTAGAAAAAAAAATCTTGCAATTTTGTATATAATAAAATACATAAACTTCAATTTGGAAGTATCTTCAGAAAATCATCTAATTCATCATTCTCATTAGAATTTACTTGGGCTAAAAGGGATATTAAAAATGTATCCATTCATAATCAGAACTCATGTAGAATATATAAAACCTCACTGGAAGGATCCTGAAATAAAATTCCATATGGATTTAGAAAAATGGAGAAATATAATGACCAAGGCTAAGAATATATACATTTCACTATAATCTGAATTTGTAAGACCTATTATATGAGGACTAATCTTAAAGTCTAAGAACAGCAAATATATATATATACATGTATATATGTATATATGTGTATATAAGCATTGAAGGTAAAGTTGTCTGCACCCATAACCGAGTAATAAAGATGGGTTATTCTTTTTAAACCTTATGCTAAATATGTTATGCATCTTCATCATTTATTGCATGCCTGTAAAGAACCAGGCAATCTTAGTGATTCTGGAACACAAACAACTAAGTTCCCAGTACTCAAGAAATTCAGCTGAGTGAAGGGGGTAACCAGTCATGATGGGCCTTGATAAAGACCAGCCCAGGTGCTCTGGGGACCCGGAGGTCAGGCCCATAATCAGGAATGGAAAAGTCCAAGAGGACTTCTTGAAAGAGGAGGTACCGAAGAACAGCTGGATGTAACCAAATGAAGTGTGAGAGAGAAGAGCTCCAGGCAGTGGGCACATATGTGGCACCTCCGAGGTTCCTGAACTTGAAGGACGAAGAATGGTCAGTGGCAGTGATGCGGGGCTCCAGGGTCCAGCGGCAAATGGTCACGAAAGAATTCTTGCATATTAGAGTGCAGTTGTATAAGTTTATTAGGGAAAATGGAGGAGAAAGAAAGCAAAGCAGTAGACAGTCTCCTGGGCAGGGAGAGCTGGAGGGGATTGTTACGAAATTCCTACTTTTATACCCTCCTTTACCTGAGGAAGGGTTACTGATAAGAAGGGACTGCTTTTAAACAGCAAAGACCAGGCCATCTCTGTATGTGGCTCCTGGTAAGATAGGAAGAGAGATTTCTCAGTTTAGTTTTAAAAGTCTCTGGCACCAAAAGGAATTTATGGTACTGTCCCCGTTGGCAGCTCTCCACCCTCCAAGTCTGTGTAATAGCCTCCGGCATCTTGGTGGTCCCTTTTGGTGGTCCTGGGCTCCTTGTGGTCTTAGGTAAAACATTAAGTTGATGATTGCAGGAATCCTTAACCAAGAGTTAAGCTTTGGCCTCTTTGGCCTTTAGTGCTCAGGAAAGAGGCTGTGGCGTGACTCAGATCAGCAGCATCCCGTTCTGCACTCCTCCTCTGCAGCAGGAGGAGGATGTAAGGTCAAGGAACTTTTGAGTTGGATGAATGTGTGATGGTGTTTAAATACCAGTAAGAGAACTGAAGTAGAGGTTGAGTTTGTAGTTGCCTGTGATAAAGGGAATGGTTGCAGAAGGTTCCTGAAGGTCACTTGTGGACCATCACAGACATCAGGTCCTGGAAGCTGTGGTGCTGGCAGATGTCCACATATAGGTCAAGCCAAGCTGAAGTCACAGTGAGACTTTGTTCTCTTACTGCCCTAATGTAAGTAACAGGCAATAATGGACCCCAAGTCTCATGTTGGAAGAGGAGGGTTGGTAGTGGAAAAGTATTGAATCCGGTGAGTCCACTCAATGAGGACACCTCTGCATGGGCGCCTGGGCCGGGCAGTAGCGATGGAAGGTGGCCTCAGGGCTGGCCCAGGGACCCGAGTCCATCTCATTGGTCAGGTCACACAGGGTTCCACCCTAGAGCCAGACTCAACAGGAGGGCCTGCTCTTCCTCCAGGGTGGAGGGATGTAAGCAGAGATGACAGTGATGTCCTGGAACCTGCTTTCTCTGTTTTCCCCTCACTGGTCAAATACCAAGAGCAGGCTGTGACCTTGCAAACAAATAGCACTGAGACTGTTATCAAGGCCCTCTCAAACTAGCCAAACTCACACCCAGGACAGGAGGCCCCTCAGGGCCAGCCATTGTTCTATGCAAGCAGGAGACCCTAGAAGAAAAGAATTCCCCAATCTCCCTCTTTACTTACAAAGGCTTAACTTAATCCCCCGTTTTACCTCATTTTTTCTCAGACTCTTCTCACCTTTCTTATATCCTTTACTCAAGATCATTTGAGCCAGATGATGCTTAGAGTTCCGAATGTTCTAGATACTCAAAGGAGGCTCACACCCTCCAGAGAGATCCAAAGCAGCACCCTGTGATCAACTCATTCCTATTCTGTACTAATTCATTAGTTTTTAATAAATTAATGTTAATGATTCAATGTAAAATACTGTAAGATATATATAATAATCCATAAATAATGTTTGATATCATTTGCAATATATTAAGACATTAATATTTAACTGATATTTATTAAGTAAAACATTAACCTTCAGAAATAGGGATACGTAAATACAATAAACGTATCTTTAGTCAGATCAGATTTTTGCCACTAAGTGAGCTACGAAGAATTTCAAAAGCACAACACATCCTTTCAGGTATTCTCAAAACACCGAAGTTGTGAGTGAGGGCTGTGGGGCTGTATAAAGAAGTACGGACAAGCCTCTGCACTTCTACAAAGGCCTGGCTTCATGTCACTCCATCACTTTCACTAGATGACACAGGACAAATTATTCTTTAAGCTTTTATTTTTTATATCTAAAATCCAGGTAAAAACAGGATTTTTCTCACCGCACGGTGTAGATTGAATAATAGGCAGGAACAGCCCAATGCTGATCTTAGAAAGCATTTTTTTTAATTATATCCTATGTCATCTATTTGAAGTTGGCATATGAGCCTCTACCTAAAAGACAAGGCTGCTTTTGAGCCTCCGATTTCACCCCCTGGGATTTGGTCTCTTTTCCAGCCATAATAGCAATCAGGTGGCTTTACATTTCCAGATCTCAGTTACTCCACTGGGCTGTTCTGCCTGATTGCTGTGACCATGTTAATGAAAGCATCGGCCACGGTGGCCCTTAATCAGCTCCTCGGCTGCTGCCAAAGTTGATGTGGGAAGTGCAGGGCTCTTCCTTGCATATGAACACTGTTAGGAGGCAGATCCCTGAAAAAACAATGACACCTTACAGGAAATGTAAGAACGTTGCAGTGACATAAAGTAGCCTTGACCTTTCCCATTCACATTCAGCAGCATCCGCTGGAGGTACCTGCTGGCAGAAATCATCAGGAAAGATGGTTAGAAGCAAATGACAATGACAGTCGATACTAGATTTCCTTTCAGACGGCCTTGGTGACGTCTCTCTCATTATCTGGTGGTTGGGGGTGGAGGAAGGTTGATCCATAATCGTATCAGCCAAAACTCAGTACATTAGGAGAGCAAGTTCTCAGTAAGAAAAACCGTGTGATACGTGCTAAAGCAAAGGAAGAACTTCAAAAATCAGTTTTTATAGTATCCTGTTTAAATGCATCCATGTTCTCTTTTCCTCAAAATAAACTTTGTAATGTGGTTTTCAGTAACTTTTCATCTATTGACCTCTTCGGGCTCATAGTTCAGGATTTCCCCACCACACCTTTCAAAGGCCGAGCGGTATCTGTGTTAGTCCTCACATCCGCCATGTTTCCATAGTACTGCCCACAGGCTAGTGAGCAAACAGGCATTTGAATAAAGAATGGACATTACTGCTGGACCCAAGCACACTTCTGCGTTCCTTCCGGCTGGATCTGACTCCACACGTCATGCCTTCTCACTGTCCACTCCTCCAGGGCTGTACGACCCACCAGCTTTGCCCTTCCCCTCATCCCATCAGAAACGTCTGCATTATTCCAGCAGGACACTTTGACTTCAAGTAGCAGAAAACTTGACTCCAACTAACTTAAACAACTTGGAAATGGGTCTCGCAGAATGCAGGTTAGATAGGTTTCAGGAATTGGACTGTGGCTCTTCCCCTGAAATCCTCTGACTCGTTGAATTTTTATGCCTCCGAAAATACCTTGATGCCCTAACATGCAGTCTTCCCAAACTGCAGTCTTATTTGGACATAAAGGCAATCCAGTGAAAATGATGTCATTAGCGTGACCCAAATTCAATGGCCGACACAGACATGCAGAGGAAAGACATGAAGACACGTGAGGAGAAGGTGACATGCGATTGGGGGGGGCGCATCTACAAGTCAAGGACCTTCAAGGATTGCCAGCAAACAGGCGAAGCTAGAAAGGAAGGAAGGAGGCTCTCTCCTAGCCTCCAAGGAGCAGGACTGCTAACACCTCCATTCACCTGTCAGCCTCCAGAACTGGGGCATAACTCACTCCTGCTGTCTTAAGCCTCCCAGTTTTTGATGTTGACATCTTCATGTGTTTCCTTACTGCATTAGCAGAGTGGATGCAGCATTTCCAGGCTTCATGAAAAAACCCAGAGGAAGCAGTGAGTCATCTCCTCCTGGGTCTCCTTCTTAGGGGCAAGAGGCTCTTTTGCAAAACCATCCCGCTTCCCAGCAGGCTTGCTCTCCTCTGCCATGACGTGCTTAGGTTACTTGGTCCTTCCAAACAGACTCGTTGGTAATATAACTGGAATAAAATGATTGACTTAGATTCATCACATGGGAAGAAGTGGATATTGGAAGGACTACCCCAAAAACCACTCCAATAATCAGACCCAAACCCTGGACAAGATTTCCCCTCCCATCTCTCTCCACATCTCCAGTGCCCGTGCAAATGGGATGTATAAGTAGATGCGACAAGAGGAGAGCTGGTCTTTCATTCTCTCTCCAGAAACGGCTGGGTCCCAGCACCTACTCAAGTTGTCCAAATAGTATGTGCAGAGCAGCCAGTGTGGACCAGGAGATTCCTGCTGCCCCTCTTCCTAGGACAATGGTCGCTTCTGTTGCATCTCGGCCAGGTCTTAGTGCCTCCACTGGATTCCAGGGTTCTGAAGTTGGCCACACCGTGCCATGCCTTCGGGTCTAAAGTAACAGGGAGTATCAGCAGCCACAGAGTCTCCATGTCCAATTGTGTGAGCTGGAGAAAGGGAAAAAGATAGAAGAAAATAGAATGATGCTTTGATGGAATTGAACAAAGTCATGCTGCCATCTCAAGCCAGGAACTTTCTCTTCTAATTTGCACCAAACCAACACTCTGATACAAAGAAATAACAAGTAAGACCAAGTCCTAAGGTGTTAGCAGTTCTTGTTTCATTGGGACTAATAGGGTGTATGAGAAGGAAAGCCATTTAGATGAACTTTTTTAGATGGTCCTTACAGGTCCGAAGACCAGCTGGCATAAAAGAGAGTTGCCAGTATTTCTGTAACAAGGAAAAACCGAATTGTGTAGTTTCTGTAGCTTTCTGGTAAAAGCTGGCATGCAGAGTTTCACTCTGGTGGTGTTCAGTCTATTAGGTGATTCACTGTAAGATCAACTCGCCCAGAAATAACTAAAATACACGCAAGAAACATCCACTGTACATCTACACAGAACTTACTTGTTCTGCAGTTCCACAGATTGGTTAGCTGACTGCCCTCTGCCACGCAGAGTACTTGAATTTTAATATTATTTGATGGAGCAAAGAGGTGAGCACACCTGAACCAGGGTGCTAACTAGATCCAAAGGTAGGAAAGAAGGCAACTTACCCCGGAGTAGGCAGACCAGAGAGAACTCAAATGAGCCAGAAGGTGAAATATGATAACAAAGAGGCCTGGGAAGGGCTTAACAATCGTGGGAGCCTACTAAGCTCTGTGCTGCCCAAATGCATCTTATCTCAATAAGAGGAAGAGAGGACTCCAAGGAAAGAAGTCTGCAAAGTTGATGAAGAGTTGCCTTTGAGGGTGAAGATGATTTCAGTGATGGGAGGCTGGGATATTGGCATTACATGGGATTATTCCATGGAAGGAAACCAGAATGAGGCAGTCAGAAATGTGGAAAAAGCACAGGGCAGAGAGGGGAGGGATGAGAAACAGCAGCTGTTGCCATCAGGAGCCAGACCAGAGTGACTTCAGTGGCCAGGATTGTGCACAGGGGAGCCATTGAAGATTTTTGTCTTTTCTTTGTTACTTCTTTTCCTGGAAAATAACAGAAGAGCTGTCCTGAGGAAGGTCATACCGGAAAAGATGATATTTCTCTCCAGAGGTATTTTTATTGAACAACATTCATTTTTATTGGCCCAGGACAAAAATCTGTCATCAACTGAGGAATTTCCATTGTTTCCAGGGTAATGGGGGAGATAATTTTCCACCGTCTCAAGTCAGTCCTTCTGAGGCTGTAGGAAATTGTCATCCATGCTTGTGGCTCTGTGATAGAAACTTGCACTTCGGTTCACATTTAAAGTATTATAATGATGTCACCTATTGCTACCCTGGCTCTTCTCCCCCACAAAACAGTCTGTAAAATTAACTTTGTGACTTCTATTTGAATTTATTTTTGTGGTGATTCATCTGTAGCACAGTGATAAAATAATATCCCATGCATTGCCTTTTAGAGGATCATTTTAATGCATCACAATGATCTAACAGAGATGACCTTCTTTGCCTGCTGTGGATCCTGTTGTCTTGTGTTGATAACATTGGTCCCCCGACCTGCGATGATCAGATTCATGATATCCCTGGAATAACACATCCCTTTTTCCCTACTGCACTCTTTCGGGGAAGACCTGTGTCCACCTCCTTATAGTTTGATAATTTTCTATCAGTCCTCTAATTTGCAGTTTTCCCACTATTAATGGTCATAATGCAGTAATTATTATTTTAATAATCTTTCTACTCCATAGCACCAGCTTAATACAGAAACGAGAGCCCTTAATGAGGAATGTTTGAGTTCTCAGTCAAGATAAGCTTCAGTAAACATATTTTCACTGATGAAAAGTTGACTGCATTATTAAATATTTGATTGTCTTAGCTACCCCCAAAAATCTATAGTTAGACTTTTGAATTATTCTCTCATGGCTATTTACAATGTCTCATAAATAAAAAACAGAGTAATACTGTGTATTTTAGGGGATTCAGGGATATAATAAATGCCAACTAATTAACATGGTCCCTCCGATATAACAATCAGCAAGTACTAGTAACTAGTGTTCCTCTAAGTGATGTGGAAAGTCAGCTTTTTAGCATAACACACTGAATTCCTACCCATGGTCAGATAACCCAACACAAGAGTCCTTCAGCAGAGGGTTGGGACATTAACAGAACAATAATCACTGAGTTTCTGTATTGCATCAAAAGTTTAAATATGTAAAAGGGGTCAAATATATGGTGAAAGATAGAATTGGACTTTTTGGTGGTGAATTTAAAGTATCATATGCAGATAGGAACTTTCAATAATGCTAGACTGGCCATACTTACTGTCTTAAATGGGACAGTGCCTTTTTATCCCATATTTCCTGATCCTCCTATTGTTTTAATATGAATGTCAACTTTGTCCCGTTTTTAACCATCTTTAACATGGGGCAACAGGGATAGTTGAACTGCTCTAGGCCCAGTCTGTTGAGGGGCCCAAAAGCAGCTCCGTCTGAGAATGCTACTGCTATTTTGCCGCCTGTGAGGAAACAGGAGCCTTGGGAAGAAGATTCTGCCACCCTGTGTGCCTGTTTCTTCAAAGGGAGCAGAACACTGCAGTGTGGTCAAGTGGCAGGTAACTGCTAATCGGGGTTATCTCTGGCACTGGGCCACTGATTGGTCATTTCTGGCACTGTGGAGGTTCCTGGTCATTTCTGTCACTGGGATGGTTAAGATGGCATGTATTTTAGGCAGGGCATTTAGAGAAGGACTTACAGGGACACCAAATTTTGTTTTCCCTGAGGTGCCAGAATCCCTTGCACTAGCCCTGGCTATTTGTATGAAGTCCCTCTGGGCCACATGTTTTCACTGTGCAAACCCTGATGGGCGTCTCGTAGTACTTACTTGTTGCTGACCTGTCTGATCTGCTCCTGCTCGGATTGCTCTGCCTCCTCCCCTCCCCTAAGTCACCAGTGCATTACTTCGTCCTGTTTTTGCTGTCCCCATGTCCCATCTTTGTCTTAAGGAACTATAGTCATTCTACATAATGCACATCTTAAACTATGTAATCTCACAGTGACATGTTCCTTCAGTAAAATCTTTGTAAAGGTTAAAAAAATAAATGAATAAAAATATTTTTAAAATGCAATTAAAAAAAAAATGTTTTAAGTTTAAAAATAGGTCCCAGTACCAGGTTGGAATATTCTTTTTAATCAGCCCTTTGCACTTTTCATGAAAGGAAAAAGGAAAAAGTTCTATTAGAGAAAAATGAAACAAACTACCCACTTACTGCCAAAATCTGATCTTGCTCGTCACAAAACTGTTCTGCCAGCAGAACCTGACGCAGGAAGGTTCAGTGACTGGTGCGCAGATTATTCTTTCCCCTGCTGCCAGGTGTCAGGTCTTATACTGGCTCTCCGTGACCGGAAAGACCCCACCGCCTGCTTCTGCAGGGGACTCTTCAGCCTTTTCACACTTCTTCTCTATAAATTCATGTTCAGACTTAGTTTCCAGGAGCATGATGGGGGGAGTGAATGTGTGCACACGTGTGAGCTGCATGTGGCTGAGAAGTGTGTGTAGTCAGAGGGTGATGATCACAGCAGCTGTCTGAAGTAAATGGAACAGAGTTTCTTGTACCCAAGGTCCTGTGTTGTGCAGTCTAGAAGGAAAAACAGGGGTGGGGACTAAGTACAGGAGGAAGCCTGGCCGCTAGTGCAAGCTTTGTTTCATAGTTTTTGCTTCTGTCATTTTTGCTGTCATTTATTTTTGTTATTTCCAATATTTTTCCATAGGCCATCAATTCAGTTCAGAATCCAAAGTAAAAGGCAGTTGGGCAAAGGACAGAAATTCCAACTCAGTCTAATAGAAATGTCCTTGATGCATTTCTTTAAGACTCTAGCTTTTTGGTGATAAAGTGTGGATATTATTATGAACAACGAGAAAGAGAATTTCACTGTCACATTTCCTATCTCTTAGGTTAAGCCAAGTCAGTGAAAATAGGACATAAAGCCAATAGGCAGATTAGGAAAAGATATGGCAGAAATAAAGGACAAGGGACACTCTTGGAAGTGTATTTCTGCATATTCAGACAAGATAAAAAACTGTTCATCCTAAAGTTACCGCCAATTCCAAATACATGAAAAGAAATGCTGATTCTGAGTTGCCTTACTCCAAAGAGAGTATAACGTGTCCAACAAGGACTATAGTTAGGTCAAATAAATTTAAATACAATTTAAAAGAATTAATCAAAAGGGAAAATAAAATCAGACTGACAATGGAAGCGAAAATAAAACCCAAGTCACATAAGCTCCTGTGGAGACACCCATAGACACCCGTGGGCACAAATGTTACCGCTTATTTTTCTGGCAAATATCTACTTTGGTGAAAATGTTCAGATAAATGTTATAGTGCTTGTGGGATAAAAGCAAACTAGTTGCTGGAAAAGCATAATTATTCCTGATTAAGTCTAGAAAGACATGTCCCCAGAGGTCATTATTAGGAACAGTAATAATTACTGTAAATGAGTGCTTTTTCTGGGTAAGAAACTTAACAAGAGCTTTTCATAGAGGAAAACAAAAAGAGGAACACCGCACGCACGCACGCACGCACGCACGCACACACCCTAATATAACCCTCCAACCAGCCCTACTAAGGAAGTATTTCCCCACATTCTAGAAGTTATTTAAAAAAAAGCAATAAGGAAGAACGAGTATCCTCAAAATTGGTGAGACCCTAAAAAAATTAGGGAATTGAGATAATCATAAGAGCACAATCTAGGATTGCCGTGCGGACGAATAGGTAAACATCTATATTCATTAAAAAGCTCATTTGATGAAGAAAGCGTAACAGAGAATTAATGATTAAAAGACTAATAATTATTAAACAGGGAAGGCTGGAGATTGCACAGCCCCCTCATTCTATCTACCAAAATCCCTAATGAATTAGAGCAAGGCTATTTTGAGTGTGAAAACATAAAGCAGTAAGAAAAGTCACGTCTTAGATGGTCAGGGACATTATAGGTTTAAAGGGACACATTTGAATTTCTAAACAAGTCAAAACTAACCACCGTAAAAAACTTTTAAAAACAAAGGGAAGTGGAAAGATTCAAGCAATGTATCCTACACCTCAGTTAAAAAAAGAACATCAAATGGACAAGGCGTGTCGATCATTTGGGATTTCTGTCCTTGGGAACACTTTCTCAGGTAGTGCAGGTGACCGCGAATGTTTGCGTACCTGTGCTGGGAATGAGTTTGTCGGTATTTATTAAAACACGCAAAAGCCTGTTGACTTTTGCATCTAGTCGTTAGAGTTCTAGAAATCATCCCACAAGAGAAATCTAGAGATGTACACAGAATCGCTCTTCAGAAAGTGCTCCTTCGTCATTATTTATACCATTGTGACTGACACCACTGTGATGTGCGCACATAACGGGACGACCAGCAGTTATTTAAACCATATTTTCACAAAAGAATGGATGAGGGCAACACTGGAGATGATCAAAAACTAAACTAAACATCATGGCACACGACTCCATCTGCAACCAGATTCAGGTGTTCCCGCTTACATATATGTGCCTAAGGAAAAAGCTGATTCGCTTGCAAATTCTAAAGCAAATTCTTGAAAATGCTTGAAACCCATTGTTTGAGTGATAAGTACCTTAGTTCATTCTTTATACCTTCTGGTATTTTTAAATATTCTACAGTGAATAGCGTCTCACTTTAAAAAATAAGTTAGGTAGGTAGATGGATAAATAGGTAGACATAAAGCCTTAATTTATAATTATGCATCAATAAGAAAAAAATGAGGTACCTTTTGTTAAACAGCAAATACAAAGAGGTGAAATTTTAAAGGAAGAAAATAATAGGTAGGTAAGTAGGTATCTCTACCAATAGCTCTATCTTGCTATATATTAGACATATAAATGTGTGTGTATATATATGTGTGTGTGTATACATTCTTAACAGATATATGCAAAATGTGTACGACTGATTTTGTTAAGACAGATTTTAGTTATATAAGAAGATTTTGTTATATAGTCAGCTTTATTAAAATAAAATTAATTTCAATTAAATGTTTATTGGTAAACGCAGTCACATTTATATTCAAGGTATTAGAGTACTAAATGAGGACTGTCAAAAGAGATGCAAGGATTTGAAATTTATGTCATATAAAAAAAAAACAGACAATATAATTTGCAATAGAATTCTAGATAGTGAAATGAGCAATGAAAACCAATTGAAAGAGCAAACAATAGAAAAACTCAGTTTCTAAAGTATAGGGTTTGGTTTGGTTTGTTTTTTTTCACTTTGCAAAATCACTCGACATTTCCCTACTGAAGCTGTTTTTTATCTGAAACCAAACAGAAAATCCATGTTTTGAGCACTATTGCTATTACAGGAATAGTAAGAAAACTCTGTGAAATTTCCTATATGGACTCTGATATTTTAGTTACAGGCGTTTTCTTAATAAAGCTTCTATTTAACAACAGAACGAACATCTGTGTTTATAGAAGCAGCATATTTTATATTGTTACTAATTCTTATTGCACCAAAAGTAAAATATCAGCTTTCCTCTGCAATTTTATAGAAGATACTTGCCAGTGAAATGCATCCGTTACCTCAAGAAAATGTACTATGACTGGCATTCGCTAAATCACTAATTAAGACATAGGGCATAAATACTCCAAGAAACTTGACAGTATGTGCTATGAAGAAAATTAATTCAGAAGTCTCCTATTTGCATAAATCTCCAGGTCTCATTTTCGCAGTTGTTTGTTCTGTCAGCTAGATGGCTGCATTTCAAAATGGTTTTAACATAATCGGTGGGAAGTATACCTTTCAACTAAAAATATCATGCTCTGCAAGAAAGATGGTTAGGGAAAAAAATGTAAGTTCATTCAGTTCCTCTTCATCATCTTCCTTAAGATAAATGTTTCTAAGATAGGGACTTGAACATTAAAGTCGTTATTTTTATTATTAAAATTCATTCTGTCCTGTCAGTCTCATGAAAATGAAGTGATGTCCTTTTCATATGGAAACATGTTAATAAGTAGACCTTATTTTAGCAAATAACTAAAAATACTGGAGATACCCACTTTTCATGAATCGCTTGAGCATAATGTGCAGTTTTGGATATGAACCCTGTACTGTGCTAAACAAGAAGGTAAAAATGTTAAAGATCACTTAGACAAGGCCCATGTGTTGTGTGTGTCAGTTTTCCGCCCACCAGCCTGGATGTATATTTAAGGCCTGGATACTTCAGGGCCCCTTCTGCAATATAGGCACAGCAGCCGCCTCAGAGCCACGGGATTGTTGTAAACATTACTCTCAATAATGGACAATTAACTGCTCTGAGAGCTGTGAGAGACTATAGGGATGCTAGTCATCATGCAGTGTTTTGTCTCAGATCATTTCAGTCTTACCCAAAAAGAAATCCTAGGACCCTGTGGAAACCCATGATTGTGTCCACATTGACACTTATGGTGTTATATGTAAAAATTAACCCAAGCATGACCGTTTACAAGAGAGAACCAGATACACCTGCATACACCTTCATCATTAAAAAAAAAAAAAAAAAAAAATGACGTGTTTGCAAATGAGTTTCTGCCATTTTTGCTTTTACTCTTGAAATTATGTTTAAATGTACGCTCAACTGAGAGCAATTTGCTTCTGGAAGAAGCATAAGGAATACTCTGATGTCTGCTTTCCTTCTGATTATGTTCAATTTGTTTTTGACATTTAAGGCCAATTGCATTAGTCTAGATCAGCATGACTTTTCCATAGAAGTCTAAAATTTGACCAGGAAACAGGCTTTTGCCCCTCTTTATTCATTTAAATGGAATGCTTGTCAACAAGCATATTCTAAGAATTATAAAAGCAAAATAAATAATGTGAGTTAGCTTTGGAAAAAAAGTAAAGGACTGTTTGGTTTTTCTAATATAAAAGACAGTCACAGAATTAATTGAAACCACCAGTTTCAAGTTTCTTGCTTTATAAATCATAAGGAATAAGACACAGAGTCATCATTTCACAGAGAGATTAATACTTTACATTTCACTTCTATTAACAACAAAGGTAATTTCAACAGATCCTCAATTCTGAGTTTCTAGAGAGGCACACATATGACTCCAAAAACTTTACCCTTTAAAAGTCTTGAGTAATTAACTCTTTAAAACAGGGCCTGACAACAGAATTCGGTCCATGCTAGTACATGTGACATTTAGGACAGAGCCTCCTATTTCCCGTCCACTTCCTAACACTGATTTTTAATCTTTATTTCACAAATGCTCCGATGAGTATTGGCAGCACCAAAAGTCAGCATGTAATTCAATTAACAACATTCACTGTAGCTTTTTTCTGTAATTATACAGGCAAGATACAAACTGAGAAAATGGTTTCCAGCCAACTGCCAGGAACAACGGATACATCATGGACTAGGAGACCCTGAGAGCCAGAATGTGCGGTCGCACCTCAGAGATAGTTTGGGTTCGATTCTGGACCAACTGACATAAAGTGAATATTTCAATAAAGAGAGTCACATGGTGGTTTGGTTTCCCAGACATACAAAAGTTACATTTCCCCTATCCTGTAATCGTTCATTGTGCCATGGCGGTCTGTTTTTTCAGAGGTGCATACCTTCGTGAAATGTGACACAGAGATGGGAAGTGAGCCCCTGATGTTGGAGAAATGGCATCAATATACTTGCTTAGCACCAGGTTACCACAAACCTTCAATTTGGGGGTGGGGGGTAGCAATGTATGTGAGGTGCAATAAAATGAGGGAATCCTTTTGTTCAAAGATGAAACCAAATGATGCCCATTGAAACACTGTGGTGACGAGTGTCAGAAGGTACAGACTTCCAGTGATAGGATAGGTTAGTCCCAGGCATGCGATGATTGCAGACTCTGGTTAACTAGAACGTGCTGTGTATTTGAGAGTTGAGAAGAGAGCAGACTCTGAAAGTTCTCGTCACCAGAAAGTGACATCTAACAGCATGGTCGTGGATGGCAGCTCAACTCCCTGGGGGCCTCATTCACAGTGTGGACATTAATTCCGTGTGCCATCTCCTCAGACAAATGCAGGACTATGTGTTAATGACATCTCCATTCAAAAACACTCAAACTTTCCAAATCAGATATCCAAAGGAAAGATCATCTTAAATAAAAGGGACAATACATTGAAATATTAAAGGATTATAAGGCCAGTGGGTTTTTCCAATGATAAAGCTTCTGTACATGTCATTGCTACTTAAGTGAGAAGGAAAGACACAAGGAGACTGAGTAGGTGAATAATTGAGGTAATCAAAATCAAAGGCGGTATCACTTTTTCGCTCAGTGAATGCCATCAAAGTAAATCTTCTATTTTAGGGCTGACTGGTAGTAAGAAGCAGCAGGGAGACACTCAATAATAAGGGTGGGCTACTATGTACGTTGTCAAGTAGATTTCACTTTGAAAGCAAGTCTGGTGTAAAGAAAGAGTTCCTGAAGTCAGCTAAAGATAGATAAAATAGATGCAAATTATATTGTAAAATCAAAGTAGTACATTGATGATGTGAGATGTATTCTTCATCTTAAAATTTTCTTAATGTGCATATTTTAAAAATAAATGACGTACATGTGTCTTTTAATTCAAAGAGTACAAAATATATCCAATTAAATGCAGTTGATGAAAGCATGTGTTCATATAAAAACCTGTCCACAAGTGTTTATAGCAGTATTCATTCATAATAGCCCAAAGTAAAATGAATCCAAATATCTATCAACTCAGGACTAGCTAAAATGTGGCATAACCATGTAATGAGATGTCATTTGGTCATAGGAGGGATTAAGTGCTGATTCTATAACACAAATGAACCCTGAGTGCGTATTGTAAGATGTCATGAACAGGCAAATCCATAGAGACAGAGATGTAATGGAGGGTGGGGAGGAAAGTATGGGGGTTGACTGCTAAGGTACTTCAGTTTGGGGAGGATAAAAATGTTCTTCAGTCAGGGGAGAAAGTTATACAACTTTTCATATATTGAGTCATGTTTAATCATACACTTTAAAAGGTGAATTTTATGGATGTCAAATATAGTTCAATAAAAACTCAGAAGTAGAAAAAAGAGCATCTACTCCTTTCCCTAGTTTCTTATCCCTCCCATTTCAGTACCCAGAGTTCCAAGATTATTCCATAGACTTTCAAGTATTTTTATGCACACAAAAGCATGAAGACGTATGTGACAAATAGATCATACAGTAGATTCCACTCATTATGTTAGTTGTTTACTGCTTTAGAAAAAATTATTTTTATAAACTACATTCATATCCAAACATACTGAAAACCCCAAATATGCATTGGGTCATCATGTTATCAAAGGGGTCCAGGATGCTTTTTAAGGGTCAAGAATTGCTTTACAAGGTCTGAATAAACACATCAGTCTGTTTACTTCAACACAAACTACCCTCGCTTTGTCTGCAACTAAGTCTAAGGAGGTTTTTCAAAAAGATAGTTGGGGTTAAAAATGCATCCTCAGAGTTTTAAGAGAGAAAGGAACATCCTGTCTTTGATGAACCTACCTCTGTCCCCAATACTATGGCACAGACCATCGGTGGCCCTAATGGACACATGACCTAGGGAATTTTATTTGTATTCAAGTCACCTAATCTCAGTTCATGATAAGTAGGAACAGGCACCAAAATGTAGACCCACTGAGGGATAAACTCTTAGCATTTTTAGTAGTCATGTCAAAGAATATTGAGAACAGTTGTGTAACTGAGACCAAGAACCAGATTTGTATTTAGCAGGATTTCCTGAGAAATTGAATGTAGGACTTGGGAAAGGAAGACTAGAGAATGCTAGGAGATCGTTGGCTTGAGTAACTTGAAAATGGATTTGTTATGTTCTGAGGTGGGTAGTTGTAGAGGAATAACAGGTTTGGGGGTGTGGGAATGAAGAACTTAACTTGGGATACATGATGCTCAAGGTCCCTGGCAGAGCTCCATGTGATTCTGGATGCAGGACTGGACAGGCCGATGTGGGAGTCATCAGTGTGTGGTTGATAGTTAAAGCACTAGAATGGATAAGATTAACTAAATAGTGGGGTTGAAAGACAGAAAGTGTTCTGAGAACCAAACCCTGAAACCCTGGAATATTAGAAATTAGGGAATTGAAGGCAAACAGCAAAGGAGCCTGAGAAGAGCAGGCAGTGAATTGTGTGGCTCGTGTGCTGGAATACTCAGGCCCTGTGAATGATGAAAAGATCCTTGTTCTTAATGAGCAAATGATTTTCAGAACCTTTCCTACCCATCCAGTCACCATCATCACAGTTTCTTCATTCAATAGGATTTCTCTCCCACTTATGTTCATTCAGAGTTATTGCTTCTTGGGAGTATCAACGTACCTATAGCTCTGACTTTGCGATAACCGCTTCATTGCATCCTGCTCAGATGGGAAACCAATGTCCCTTCACTCATCCACCTCCAGATCACGCTGCTAACAATGTGATTTTTCTCCACAGTTTCCATTTTAAATTCATTAGAGATGTTTCTGATTGATTTGGCTTATCCTGGGTGGTTCGGGGTTGCTTGTTCCAGATCACTTCATATGCAGTTTCATATCACTTCATATCCTCAGGTTAGCTGTGCATCGCTGATTCAATGAGCTACAGAATCAACCTGGGTAGTGGTTTTTAATCTGTAGCTTGTCATTAGAAACACAAAAGAAAAATCATTTGCAAAAATTGCCTACCCTTATTGCTGTCTATAGGTTTCGACTTGAAGGCTAAAATAGCAAAATAGGATGAAATCACAGATACTCCATCCCTGAAACCTAAGAAAAAGTGTAAAACAATTATCAGCATGAGAAAGCTACACCAGTTACAGTCATGCAATCGAAAGACCGCAATTTCATATCATTGTCATTGAATAGTAGCTACTAGGGAGGAGGGAGAAAAGGGAAGGAAAGAAAGGAGAGATAATGAAAACACTCCGGGCTCATGCTTTAAGCCTGTCTTCCAAAAGAAGAAGTTCAATTGGAAAAGTAAGCCTTAAGACATGTACTCAGACCGCTCAATTTGAGGAGACTGGACTTGGGGGTATAGAGAGGCTAAGAAAAAGTCAACATATTTTGCCTGTCTTTACCAGACACAAGATGACCTACTAGATCTCACCATTTTAATTTGTTTCCAACTGTGAGGAAGGCTTGAGAGAGAAATCAATCTAATCATAATTCCTAAAAATGTATTATCTCCCTTAAAAAAGAAAAATTTAGCATAATGATGGTATGAAGAGGGAAGAAGGAAAAAGAAGCCAGGGGGAGACAGGAGGCCCAGGAGGAAGAGGCATAAGGAGAATCCAGGAGTTGTCCTCTTCCTGTTCTTACATGCAGAGGGCTGGAACCAGATAGTGCATCTGTCTTTACCTTCACCTGGAGAGGGAGAGTAATGAAAAACCAGTGAATTGAGGGAGCGAACACCTGGGACTCACTGACTTTGGCAACAATAAAGATTTATGAAATTATCTGAATGGGAGAAATGTCTAACACCTCATATTACAAATGTAATTACCTGTAACTTCAGCTAATATGTCTCTGCCTGCAAATCCCTCTCTTCAGACTTGATAGCAAAAGAAGATGAGAGCCTAAGAAAAAGAGAAGAAAACCTAGCTGATGAATTGAAGCAGGACGCTAATGACAGGGGGAGGGGGTGAGATTTTAGAATCATTTCTGCCACAATGAAAGATCTAGATAAGAAAGCTAAAGAGAAAAATTTTTGATAACTATGGAGCAGGTCTAGAAAGGAATTAGACCAAATTAAACAGGTGGTAAGAAGATACTAAGGAGAATATCAGCATAAGAACCAAATGCCTTCTCGGTAATTGGAGCCTCCAAGAACATGTAAGAGAGTAAGAGTGGAATGTATTTTACCCAAATGATAGGTAAAATGTGTGAAAATATGGCAGCTATTTGAGGTTGAAGGAAGACAGCATCCATTTATTTTTTCAACAGGCCATGTGAAAAGCAATCAGAAAAACCCAGCAGAAACAAAAAAAAATTGTATAAGAAAGAATTGTTCAAATACTGTCAATTCTGAGCAATGAGTGGCAAATTAGAAAATGGGACTATGTTTAACCTTGAGTGTTTACTTTCTATTACCTTACCTGTCGAAATGCCTGAGGAAGGGTTACCTTAGAATATTATCAGGCTCAATGATGAGCACTACTCTTCAATCAATATATTAGCTATCACTTTAAAGATTTCCAATGTGCTGACATTGATATGACTAAAAATAAAATATAAATATTGTCTAATGTGCAGTATAAGAGTACACATAACCAAAGATGGGAAATGGGAGAGGACGTAGGTAATGGAATGAGCACTGTTATCCAAACCTCCATTGTATATGTTGAGATGGCAAGCCATTCTGCCAGAATTGATGGGACAAGAAATAGAGATTTGTGTACAAAATATGAGACCAGTCAAGAAGAATGGGAGTGATGTTGTGCCTGAACTAAAGCATAAGTCCATGTTTAAAGTGGATACATCAAAAAATGCTGAGTGGGGATATGGCGTGTATCAACAGAAATGGAAAGGAAAATGGTGCCCTATGGGAAGTGGGACTGAGATTGTTGGGCACTTGACTGTTGCCTGTTATTCATTAAAAAATGCATCATCTTGTTTCTTAAAAACATGATGTTTTTACCGTATGGTGTTGCCTTGATTAACATTTTGAAAAATAGATTAGGAATGAACCTAATGACAAAGGAGCAGAAACTATGTAAGGAAAACTACCTTTGTTCAGAATCATGAATAATGCTTAATAAATGGAAATGTATGCCTTTCATTGAGATTGGAGGGTAATTTGAGAACAACATAATTTTTCGTAGGTTAATCAAATGTGATCTCAGTGAACAAAGCAACAGGATATTTAAGGGAAAATGAACATATAAAATTAAAGAATTGTGAAATGAAAGCTATGAAGAGGGGCTATTGAAATGTACAATTAGTAGGGAACTTGGAGATGAATTGGGTTAATGAAAATAACAGAAAACCTAGAAAAAGAAAAGTGTATGAGTATTCAATATATGATAAAGGGGATAGTTCAGATTTTGAGGAAAAGATAAACTTTTCAATTGAATGCATTGAATCACTTGAATACCTATTGAAAGAAAATACAAAATTAATTCTTGTCTTACTCCTTATACTATAATAAATTCCAAATTTAAACTTATCTAAGTGTTTTTAAGATTCCCTGTTCAATATATTAAATACAATAAAATAAGAAAATTGTAGAACTACTGTATAAAACTATGGATACATTTATATCTCATCTTGCAAGGAAAGAAGTCTTTTTAAACAAATTGATAATACTTTAAATAATAAGATAGAAAATCAACCCACCTAGAAACTTAATATTTATGTTTGCAAAAATGCCATAAATGGATAGGGAAAAATGCCTAAACATGTATGACAGATAAAAGATTAGTTTGCATAATTTAAAGAGTTTATAGAAATCAATAAAGGCAAAAGGGAAAGGTTATTGTGCTTTTACCATGTTCATCTTTTTCTTCCACTCACGATTATAAATTTCTTCAGAGAAGAAACCTTATTAATTAATGTTTAACTGCAAGCTTTCTTTTTTAATTTTTCATTAATATCATTGAAGGAACATCACATTGTAACACTGGAGCTTCTTACTCATCTCAGTCCCAGTATATCAAATCTCCATAACTTGGAGTGATTCCTGTTGGAATAAATAAGCTAAGCTTGTTTTTCAAGGATGACATTCTATTCGAGTCACTTCATATACTTGAGTCACAATCTCAAACAACCGTTTGGATTTAAATTTCTGCATAAAATCTCAACAAAACTGATAAGGAGCCCTTCATGCAGGACAGATTAAGTGTCAGCCTGGAGTGCTAGGATTTCATGGCCGTGCTTTCATTGGCTTACTCAAGTAAGCAGCTATAATCACAGGTATCCCATTAACAACTTTGCTCTCAAATATAATTCACAGCATCTCACAATTAGCAACTTTCAGGTGGCTGAGCTGTAGGGACATGAGATTTTTTTTTTCCCCCCTTTTGAGACTGAAAAGAGTAAAGGAGACCCCAGTGTTCTTGACCACATTGCTTATCTTACTGCAGCAGGTTACAGTTCCACAGCTGCGCATTCCCAGGCCTGGACTGAGTGCATAATAGCGGGGTATTCATGAAAGCTAACGCAGGAGATAAAAGCAAATGAAGTTGGTTCGTGTCCAGGAAAGCTGTAAGGTATCAAGGATAAATCTACAGGGCTTAATTGCAAATTTTCTTTTTTTATTGTTTAATATTATCGAAGGGACATCATATCGATTTCAAGTATGCATCACTGTAAATCAACATCCATATATGATACCTTGAGTTTACCACCACCATTCCAGTTCTTCACCAGACAATCCCCTCTCTCGTCACTCACAGAAAAAATTCATGTTCAGTAAGATTCCTTTGATACCGGTGGGTGTTTTCATTCTTCTGTTTTGAGTCAGTGAGGTGCTCCGAGGCTTTGGAATGCACACACATTTCACACTGGTGGCGTCTCCAATCGAAGAAAACACAACAGAGATTTGTATGTGAATCGTCTTTGAGACTTGTCTTCCTTGCTTCTGGATGTAATAAATATTCAGCAGGAAAACAAAGAAAACAAACAATTGCCCTCACTGGTAAAGTCTGGCATACTCGTGGGGTTAAATGATGTCTTGAAAATGCTCTGAAGTGTTTTTAGGATGAATTAAAGCTAATACCCTCTGAGGCACCCTGGCAAGGAAAGCGTTGTATTGTCCTTGGCGATGCAGAATAAAACACTCAACATACTTCTGACTTTCATGAACAAACGCTGTGTTCGGTAATGAGGTTATGGAAGAATTAACTCAAGGAGAAATTAAGCGTTGCACACACGGACAATGGGAAAACCTACCTCCTAGTTTAGCATTCATTTCACAATTGTTTCTTTGTTCAAATGGGTCCACTCTGTGCTGAATGTTGAACAGCCTATGTCTAAAAATGTTGACTTAATTGTCTCTAGTCAAGGAAACTGATAAGATGGTTTATTGTGTGATTAAGCCGAGGAAGTGGTCATTCAAGACTTCGCTGAACAGAGAAGGCACTAGCTGAGCCATGTGGGATCCTTTGGACACACTGCCCGAGGGCTGCTGCTTTAAGTGACCCCAGTTAATAGCGTGGCTTTCAGCTGGTCATTGTCTCTAAGCCTCTCTTTCCTTGTCCTCAAAAAGAAAGTCATTTAGGGTTCATTTTGGCTCTACGATCCTATCAGTAACAGCTGTTATCTTGGGTTCAGTTTATCTTTGTATTTTCCTGGACTTAACATCCTGAGATCCTACTGCCTGAGAATTCAGTTTAGATCTTCATTATCCTAAAGCCTATACAGACATTTTCACAGAGTCACTAGATACCAATTGTCAGCTTTCCCCAGAGAGTATCATAAAATCTCATAGAGATGTATATATTGGCCATGAACGTGTAAACCGTACATAACTCAGAGGGGGTGTGTGTGTGTGTGTGTGTGTGTGTGTGTGTGTGTGTGTGTGTGTGTGTGTGTGTGTTTATCAGATCTTTTCAGAGATAGTATGAGTCTTCAGCTTGTTGGGATTTTGTTGGAATTATATATATATATATATATATATATATCATACACACACACACACACACACACACACACACACACACATTAGTTTCTTCCATAGTCTTGACTCTGTGCCTAGAAAAAAGATTTTTTTAAACCTTGAAAAAGTGTTTATCTTTATTAAGTTGCTCAGCATGAATAATATAATTTAGAAATATTTCTTTTTCAAAGAGTCTC